>CANSNZ010000789.1:755000-935000 GCA_947646795.1 Beta lomatogona | reverse complement strand
TCGATCGGATCGAGAAAAAATAATTTCGAGATCGAGATCAAATCGAGATAAGTTCGAGATCGAGATCGAGATAAGTTCAGATCGAGATCGAGTAAGTTCGATTATGCTCATATCTAAAAACTTATTATTATTATTATTATTATCATCATGATTATTAGTATTACTAATGCTATTATTGTTATTGTAATAATTAATATTATTGTTGTTGTTATTATTATTATTATTATTATTATTATTATTATTATTATTATTATTATTATTATTAGTAATATTACTTTATACAATTACTATAACTATTAATATTACTATTTACTAGTACATTTGTTCAAAAAGATTATTATTATTATTGTTGTTGTACTTATTAATTATTAATATTGGTAATTATTATTAATATCGTTGCTATTATTATAAATGTCATTGATATCACTATTTGAAGCTATTTGTGTTCAAGAAGAAGAATGTTCTTTTGGCATTTGTAAGTATTCTTTTTATATTTATTCTAATTGTTCTTTTTGATGTTGTACATGTAACGAACATGACAATAGTATATGATGTTTATATTTTTAAAACAATTTTGGTAGAATAATATAAATTATATATTACTAATTTATATAAAACATGAGTAGCATGGGATAACCTAATGGTGTTGTCATCACGTTCAAAATTTTCCCTACAAAGGATTTCAAGTTATCTTTAAAAACAAAGTTATATTGAACAAGACAACGATATAAGAAGAATATTTAACCATTTTGTTCAAGATCATATGATTATATATATTTATAGGTTTATTTATAATAAAAAAGAACAATTTATTGATATAACAAAGAACATGTTGTTAATTAAATCCAAACATGTCATCAATATAAAAATAACATCTATCTTTTATTTTTTAAAATGTGTTATTTAAATAGATCTTGTATGCTCTTTTCGGTATATGTTCTTTTTTTTAATATCATTATATGTTCTTTTCATTACTACCTAAATTCTTATTATTAACGGACCTTGAACATGAGTGTTCTTTTATTTTTAATTTTTTTGGGGCCCCTTTCGGGAATTCCGTGGTAAGATGAATTTTCTCGGGCTGCCCTCGCACAGGGTCACTCACCTAAAGACCCAACAAGCCCCACCCCCCTCCCCCACCCACAACAATATTGAAATATATGCTTCCATCAAGATTTGAACCTTAGTCTCTCATGTGGGAGGTAAGAAGCCATACCATTGGACCCAAGAGTCCTTAGTCTTTTATTTTTAATTGTATGTTCATATACTAATGTGCTCTTTTTCAAAAAAAAAAAAAAACAAAGCTAAATTATGCTAATAATAATAATAATAATAATAATAATAATAATAATAATAATAATAATAATAATAATAATAATAATAATAATTATTATTATTATTATTATTATTATTGTTATTATTGTTATTATTGTTATTATTATTATAATATTATTTATATTATTATTATTATAAAATTATTATTATTATTATATTATTATTATTATTGAAAGTTGTGCATAGTAATAAAATGATAGTAATAGTAATACTAGTAATGAAATACAAAGTAATAATAATATTAGTAATAATATGATTTTTAAAAGATAAGTTCAGATCAGATCAGATCAGAAAAAATAAGTTCAGATCATATCAGATTAGATCAGAAAATTTTAGGTGAACTAAACATAGCCTAAGTTTGTTCTACCTATATTAAAAAAAAAACGCATCGGGAATAAAAGTATATAGAGAGCCAAAGTGGAGATTGTAATCTCCCCAAACCCAAAGTAGAACTTACCGTTGCAAATTTTTATACGAGAGTCACATAGTGAGAGGAAAATGGTGGAACCGAAACCAAAAGTATGCAAGTCCATAACAATGGCGGACAACAACGCGGGGAGATTGAGTGAGGAAGAAGAAGAAAACCGATTAAGTCTACTTCGACACTTTATTCTCACCGAAATCCTCTCTCTTCTCCCAATTCATTCCGCCATCGCCACCTCCGTCTTATCCCGCAGATGGCGTCACCTTTGGACTGCTGCAATCACATCTTTCAATTTCATCTCTTTCTGTGAAGAAACCTCTGAAGAATTCACCGCCATTGTTACTCACATTTTACAACAGCTCACCTCGCCGAATCTCACCATTTTCAAACTTCACCTGCAATCTCTCTCCAACTTATCTAAACCTAATGTTGCAGAATCATGTTTCCGTGAAATTTGTCGCCGAAATGTGGAGGACATTAGTATCCTCAACCTTCAGCGCAACCAAGATAAGTTTATGTTTGTGCTTGCTTTTTTGTTTAAAACTCAATCTTTAGTAATTTTGGAATTGTCAGTGTATGGGCATATCCAAGTTCACTGTCAGACACATCCTTTGTGGCCGACATCAATAAACTTGAAACGCGACCTCATCAGTAGGATCCAAGCCGTTTCTAATAAGCAGTCCGAGATGGCACTCGCGGCCACATTAGAGGACAATCTTCCTTCCAATCAGACTCATCACAGTCATACATGTGTCAAAGGATTATGCACCCTGTCAGATGAATAGTACTGCTATAAATAGCCAAATGGTACTATTCTGCAGGTAGGTTCTCTCACATTCTAAGCATTACTTTCTCTCTCTATCTCTCTCTCTCTAAAATCCTTATCGGACACTTACTGACTTGAGTGTCGGAGGGGGTTTCCTCGCATCCCCCCCGAGGGTAGTTTACGTTTGTCTTCCTTGCAGACTTCCAGTCTCGGACGCCCACTCTCATACTGTCGGACATCTCTTTGTCTGCCACCGTTTCAATACCGAAACAACTTGGCGCTAGAAGGAGGGGCCTCCTATCCTTGAGAAGCATTCATGGAAAAGACAAACGATACAAGTCGTGGTCCACCTGGGCTAGAGATCGGCCAAGGATCTTCTCATCGTGCTATTACCGGATCCATCGGTGCACCCCTGTTCCATCCCAGTGTGCCCGAGAGCAACAACGATCAACACACTCCTGAAAACAATGTAACTCAGGTAAATACTGGTGGTGTCCCTTTTAATTTGGCTCAGTTGAGTCAATTTTCTCCGGATCAGCTGCAAACTGTGGCATCCTTCATCCAAATGTTACAAGGCACTCCTCAGCCTAATAACACTCCTGCTCCTAATACAAAGGGCGTTTAGCACCGTAAACAATCACTGGCTATGGCCGGTAGAAACGTTGACGGTACGCCAGTAAGGAGGATGCGTACATTAGTGCCGAGAAAGACCGCCGGATGGAAAAACAAATTGATGACCCATAGTACGAGGAAGTCGATTTGGAAACTGAGGATCTTAACAACTCAGATTAGTATCACAGCCGCTCATACCGAGAGTACAGCACCACTGGTGTTAGTAACTACTCGGGTGGCGGACATCTGTTAATCAAGCCCAAACTCTCCCCATTCGTTCCAGAGGTTCTTAATCACCCAATGCCGAGAATCAAAATGACATCATGCAAATTTGACGGCAACTCGGATCCCGACGATCATGTCGCGGCCTATGAGGGCACATGTATCTATACACGCAGATAGACGCTATACGGTGCAAGGTTTTCTTGTCCACTTTTGCTGGCATAGCTCAAACTTGGTTTAAGAGTCTCAAACACGGTAATGTGTCCGGTTTCTCTCAACTCTCATCTATGTTTAGTACTCACTTTGTAAGCAGCAGGCGCGTGAGCGCACTTCCTGGGGAATTATTGTCGGTCAGGCAAGGGGAAACCGAATCTCTCCGGGGTTACATTGGGCGTTTTAATGTAGAGGTCGTATCTATTCCTAGGCTGCAGCAAGATGTAGCAGTCCTAGCCTTGATGTCGGGATTAAGAGAAGGAACTGCGTTCAGGAGTTATCTCGGTCGAAAATCTTTCACATCATTAGGGCCAGTGCTTGGCAAAGCAAATGATTTCATAAGAGGAGAAGAATTTGACAAGGCAGCTAGCAGCCAGCATCGTGAGTCCGACAAGAAAAAAGAGGATAAATCACGGAAGGATAAAGGCCGTGAAGTTGATCGCGGCCGGGATGAAAGAAGAGAATCTAATATGGTCAAAAAAGGAAATGACCGAGAGCGTGATGGCCGGGAAAAAAGTGAACGCAAAGATAGATTTGATGCGTACACTCAGCTCACTACTTCCCGAGCACAAATATTCACCATGAACAAAGAAAGTGACAAATGGCAGAGACCGAAGAAGATGTTTCACAAGAACCGGGATAAGACTAAGTGGTGTGATTTTCATGGAGATCACGGCCATTTAACTGAAGACTGCCGGCACCTCAAGGATAATCTGGAAGATCTCATCCGCAGAGGGTACTTCACACAATATAAAGCTCAGACCAATGGAGGCGATTTGATGAAACCCAGAGACCAGAATGTCCAATCTCGGATAGGAGAAATCCATGTGATTAGTGGTGGGCTAATCCATGGCGGAAGTGTTAGTGGGGCGAAAGCAAGTCTAAAGGAGTTCCGGCATCAAGTAAACTTTAATGAGAGTTGCCAGTGGAGAAAGCCACCAACCATGCCATCCATGTCATTCTCATTAGAAGATGCAAGACATGTGATTTACCCCCATGACGACCCATTAGTGGTCACCTTGAAAGTTGCAAACTGTTTGATTCATAGAATTTTGGTGGATGGAGGAAGTTCCGCTAATATTCTATTCCTATCTACTTTCGAAAAATTAATGATAGGCCGGGAGCACTTACAGCCAGTCCGATACCCGGTGATCGGATTCCTTTGGGAGCATCCGCGATACTAGAAGGGATTATAAAGTTGCCGGTCGGGGTTGGCGAAACGGTGAAGCCGAGAGATGTGATGGCCGAATTCCGGTAGTAGATGTTCAAGGGAGCATATAATGCAATCATAGGAAGACCATTAATTCACGACGTTCGAGGAGTGGTATCTACCTATCACTTGACCATCTTTGTATGTATCCAATTTGGGTACGACCGGCGAAGATCGAGGAAACTAGGAAGCGGCAAAATCATGTTATTTAACAGACTTTAAAACAGTCCGGGAAGAAGGGCTCTGTTGAAGAATTATGCCCGCCAACAAGGAAAGAAAAAGAGTTAAGAAGACCTTGGCAGAGGCGAGGAGAAATCTCGAGAAGAATGGAGATGCTTATGGACATAGCTATGGAGTAACTTGAATCCCGGCCGAGAGGATTTGCCAAGACCCAAGCTTGAGGGGAGTCAAGCTGGAAATGTTGGCGGATGATCCGAGAGGAAGGGCAGTGGGCGTCGGAAACGAATATGGACCCGAGGTCGGGATCGGCACGATAACTCTCCTCTACGAGCAAACGCCGATATATTCGCGTTCTCGGCGGATGAGATGCCGAGGGATAGACCCGGCCGTGATGGTCCATCATCGGAATGTCGACAACTTCGGTTAAATCCCGTAAAGCAAAAGAAAAGAAACTTTTCAATAGAAAAGAATAAGGCCGTTAAGGAGGAAGTTGATAAATTGCTAGCGGCCAACTTTATTGAAGCTTGTGATTACCCGGAATGGTTAGCAAACGTGGTTATGGTGAAAAAGGCAAATGATCAATGGCGGATGTGTGTCGACTTCCACGGATCTCAACGAGCGTGCCCGAAAGGCTGCTATCCTTTGCCAATAATAGACCAGCTGGTAGATTCCATTAGCGGACATGCGCTATTGAGCTTTATGGACGCGTTTTCAGGGTACCACCAAATCAGTCTTCTGGAAGATGATAGGAAGAAAGCAGCCACGTACCAGAAGTTGGTCGAGAAAGTGTTTGCTGAACAAAAGGGAAGGAACATCAAAGTCTATGTGGACGATTCAATCGTCAAGAGAAAAACAGACAGCGAGCACATTGATGATTTAAAAGAGACCTTCAATACTCTAAGAAGATACAAAATGAAGCTCGGCCCAAAGAAATGTGTATTTGGGGTGAGAGCGGGGAAAAATTTCGGGGTTTATGGTCGGCAAGAGGGAATTGATGCCAACCCGGACAAAGTGCGTGCTATTATGGATTTGCCGGAGCGAAAAGGAATAAAAGACGTCCAAAGGTTAACCGGAAGAATGGCCGCGTTAACTCGTTTCATCTCCAAGTCGGCCGACAAGGCCCTACCCTTTTTCGCACTATTGAGAGGGAACAAGAAATTCGAATGGGGCGAGGAGCAAAGCCAAGCTTTCATCGCAGTCAAGGAGCATCTGAAGACTCTACCCACCATCACCAGGCCAGAAACGGGGGACACACTACAATTGTATATCTCGGCCTCTCCGAAAACCGTCGCGGCTGTTCTATTGGTTGAAAAGGAGAAAAGGCAGCGACCGATATACTTTGTCAGTCACATCTTGAACGGTCCTGAGAGCCGCTATCAACTGGTCGAGAAGATGGCGTTGGCCGTGATAATCGCTGCCAGACCATATTTCGATTGTCATCCCATTCAAGTCTTAGCTAATCAACCGTTGGAGAAAGCATTGCAGAGGATGGACAGTTCAGGGCGTCTTTTGAAATGGGCAGTTGAGTTGTCCGAGTATGATATCCAGTACAAACCTAGGACCGCGATAAAGCCCAGGCATTGGCGGATTTTATCGTGGAGGCATCCTACGAAGAGGAGCAAGTGGAAGAAAGCACCTGGATGTTGGAAGTAGATGGCTCGTCAGCAGCAAGTGGCTCAGGGGCTAGCATTGTAATGACCAGCCCAGAAGGAAATATTTTTGAATACGCCATCAAGTTCACTTTCCCGGCTTCAAATAATGAGGCAGAGTACGAGGCAGCAATCGCCGGACTGAGGATGTGCATATCTGCCGGGGCTAGGAGTGTATCTTTGAAAACGGACTCACAACTAGTTAAGGGCCAGTTAAAAGGAGTGTTTGAGGTCCGAGAAGCAAATATGCAAAAATATGTGGAGAAGGCCAAGGAATTGATAGCCCAGCTGACTCACTTTGATGTTCAAGCCATTCATAGGGCCAACAGACACTAAAGCGGATGCACTCTCCCAAGCTGGCAAGCTCGACTCTTTGAACGTTGAAAGATCCGTTATGGTGGAGGTTTTGAAAGAGAAAAGCATCACCGAAAAAAGCGTGATTGTAAATGCTGTCAATCAACAAGGCGAATGGTTTAGTCAAATAGTGGCTTATAAACTCACGGGCACACTCCCTTCGAATGCAATGGAAGCTAGGAAGTTGAAACGGCGAGCAAGTTGGTATGTCATTTACCGAGAATGAGCTATATAAGAAATTGTTTAGCTTACCGTTGTTAAAATGTGCAACGACATGGGAATCTGAAAGATATTGGAGGAAATACACAAGGGGATGCGTGGGAATCACATTGGAGGTAAAGCGCTAGCATTAAAAGCGTTGAGAGCTGGATATTGCTGGCCGAGCATGTTGGCGGACGCACAAAGTTATGTCGAAATGTGACAAGTGCCAAAAATTTGCTCCCATCATCAATAGGCCGCGAACAACCTCCGGCCCATAATATGTCCGATACCATTTGCGCAGTGGGGTTTGGATATTCTCGGACCTTTTACAACGGCCACCGCTTGCGGTCGTAGATTCTTGATTGTTGGTATCGACTATTTCCTGGCCCGGATCGAAGCGAGCCGACAGCAAAGATAAAGTCAAATCAAGTCAAAAAGTTCATTTGGCAAAGCATAATGACAAGGTTTGGTATACCAGTTTGTAATAGTCTTTGATCACGGCGCGCAATTTGATTGTCGACCAATCAAAAATTTTACGTCCGAGTTTAAGGTAAAGTTTGCATTTTCAGCCGTATGTCACCCGCGAGCAATGGGCAAGCGAGGGCCGCAAACAAGCAGATTCTCGCGGCCTTGAAGAAGAAGTTGGATGAGCTCAAGGGAGCACGGGCCGATATGATCCCGGTATGTATGGGCCAATAGAACAACGGAAAAGGAGGCAACGGGAGAAAGTCCATTCAAGCTAGCTTTTGGAATGGAAGCAGTCTTGCCAGTAGAAGTTGGTTTACCGTCCTATCGGATCAAATACAAAGATCTAGAGAACAATGATCAGGCCTTAAGAGAAAATCTAGATTTTCTAACAAAAACAAGGTTGATAGCGGAACTCAAAGCTGCTGCATACAAAGATCGTATCAGTAAAGCTTACAACAAGAGAGTTTTGAAAGGCCATTAGCAAAAGGAGATCTAGTACTACGAAGGACGGCGGCCACCGGAAAAGCTCACGGCGAAGGAAAGTTAACGGCCAATTGGGAAGGACCATATCAAATATCTAAAGAAATTGGTCCGGCTCTTTTGTGCTTTGAAAACAATGGATGGCACCGGGCGAAGAATTGCTTTGGAACACAAGTGTTTTAAGGAAGTACTATGTTTAGATATCTCATGTAAAAGGCCAAGAGCCACTACTTTCTCGATTTAATAATGTAACTTTCCGTGAGCATTCCATTATTTGTTGGATTATATTTAACATCTTATGTACGCTATAGAAATCGACATGACAGGTCAAAGTATAAAAACGGCCACATAACAGGCCATGTACAAGAACGACTATATGACAGGTCCAAGTACAATAACGACCATATGACAGGTCAAATATGAAAACGGCCACAAAACAGGCCATGTACAAGAACGACCATTTGACAGGTCCAAGTACAATAACGGCCATATGGCCAGGTCAAATATGAAAATGGCCACATAACGAGGCCATGTACGAAGAAAGACCATATGACGGCTCTAAGTACAATAACGACCATATAACGAGTCAAGTATAAAAGCGGCCATATAACAAGCAAAGTGTATAACATGTACAATATGTATCCGTCAGAGATACGGCGAGATAAATTACTTCGATATAAAGCAAAAGCGAAAAGAACAAAAATTTACAAAAATTAAGCTTCATTACTAATTGCGGCATGGCGGCCAACTCTGGCGAAAATGTGGACAGCCATAAAAAAGGCATCAAAAATTTATAGCAGTAATTGTAATTGTAAGCTTATTCAAAGTACATGCCATATTGGGCCGAATTCAAAGTTTGTAAAACATCGGGAAAACAAAAATCTAATAACTATTAAAACCAGTCGAAGAGCACGGAGATGGCCGCCAAAAACATCAAGTGAGAGGCACCTCTTCATCCTGAGCGATGGGAAGAACATTGGCAATCACATGCTCCTCGCAAATGAAAGGCTCGCTCTCGAGAGGGCGTGTATGAACACCTTCTGCAAAGCGGTTTCCATCTCCTCCCGTTGAAGTTGGGGTGAGAATGGCAAATAGATCTTTTAGCGGCTACCCGGCCGCCGTCATATCTCTCTCCAAACATACCGACAAACTCCTCAGATCTTCTGAAGTTTGCAACAGCCTGCGAGCCGACATCATCCTTGGCCTTAGAAATAGCGGAGGCCATCTCGTCCTTAACGGACGCCAGGGCAGCTTCAAGCTCCGCTGATCTCTTCTCAGCCTGCTCAACCTTGCCAGCCTTGGCTCGTAGATCCGCCATTTCCACATCAATTACGCCCGTGACGTCTTCTCGGCATCAAGTCTTTGTTGTATATTATCGAGAATGAGCACGGGCGACATCAAGTTGGGCACGAAGATCATCCAAGGATTGTTTACGCTTATCGGAGCTCGGATTGATAATGGACAAATTGTTCAATGAGCTCGATGGCGGAATTGTTAGTTTGCATCAAAAAGACGGAATTAAAATATATATATATATATATATATATATATATATATATATATATATATATATATATATATATATATATATATAGCTTACCACGGCCAAATCATGAGCAAGTTGGTCTGGCGCCACCACCGGCTTGTCGGGCCGGGAAATCAATTGGCGGTTGGAGGCCCTTCGAGAGACGATATCCAAGAGTACCGCCATTAGTTGGAATGTCGGCGTATAAAGAATCATCCTCCCTCACGTCCCGGTTGGGCGTGGTAAATTTTCCCGAGGGACGAAGGGGGGACGAAAAATGCGGCTTTCACGGTGGCACTAAGGATTATCTCCTTGTGCTCGATCCACTCATGAATCCGAGAAAATATTCCTGGCCCAAGGTTTGTCAAAAAGCTGGGGGAGCTAAGGATGTCATAAATTTTCTGGCGCACGGAAGAGCCAGATCCCAATGCCGTCCCGATGCTGTCAATGGCAGCATTCAGAGGAGAAACCCTGGTGGCGAGATGATTCCGGGACGGGACTATGGTCGGAAACAGTAATGGCGACGCCCTGGTTGTTGGGTTTTGAGAGGCGGCGGTAACATCTAAGGTCCGCCTCTTCTTTGGGACTATCATCGGAGGGCTCACGAGGCCGCCTCGACCCCGATCACGCCACTCCCGCCACGGCGAACAGGAACGTGAACGACAGGACGAGGAGATTCCTGATCCCCACGTCCAGCAGATCGGCCGGGAGTACGCCCGGGCGTGCGGCCGACACGTCGAACACTTGCCCGGCCTGAATTGCGACCACCGCGGCCGCGATCTGCACCTTTGAGACCCCCAGTGAGGCCGTGAATGGTGTCGTAGTCAAAAATAGGATCCTCGGGAGCTATGGACATTGGTTTCAAGTTTTCGTCCAACCCCAATTCTTCAAGATCTAGGCTGACAGGACCTGCAAAACAAACCAACAAAGGTAAGTAACGGATAATCAGCAAAGCAGTCATAAGGCCGGACCATGAGTTGAAATGCACACCTTCAGGGTGGGTCCGGCAGAGAAATAAGGTCGACAGAGGCTCATTCCCGAGTTTATATTTAGCATTGGGAAGCCATATGAGGGGAATCCTTTCCTCCACTCTTTCACCGTCAACAGTCACAAAGGCAAGCTCGGACTCAAAGTAGCCAAAGGCTCTCTTCTCAGCCTCAGACAAACTGTAAGAGGGAACATCCTCCATTCGAGTAACCAGTTTGGTGAAATGACGGCGGAGAGGAAAATTATCTGGGACCTTTACACAATAAAAGGCTGGCTGCCATCCCTTCAACCCGGTCAACTTAGGATGCACAATAAGGCCCTGTTCTTTTGAACTTATTTTCAGTTAATTTCAGTTCAGTTAATTTAATTTCAGTTTATTTCAGTTTATTTCAGTTCGGTTAATTTAATTTCGATTCGGTTAATTTAATTTCGGTTAATTTAATTTAATTTCAGTTCATTTAATTTAATTTCAGTTCGGTTAATTTAATTTCGGTTTAATTCGGTTAATTTCGGTTAATTTCGGTTTAGTTCATCTTATGTAATGTTTTAATTATTATTTTTTATTTATTATGATTGTGATTATTATTATTACTATTATTATTATTATTATTATTATTATTATTATTATTTATGATAATAATAATAATTAATATTATTATTTAATATTTATTATGATTATTATTATTATTTATGATAATAATAATAATAATTATTATTATTTATTATGATTATTTTTATTATTATTATTAATATTTTTTTTATTTTTTTTTTTATTATTGTTTATTATTACTATTATTATTATTATTATTTATTATTATTATTATTATTTATTATGATTATTTTTTTTTTATTATTATTATTTTTTATTTTATTATTATTATTATTTAATATTATTATTTATTATTATTATTATATTATTATTTATTATTATTATTATTATATTATTATTATTTATTTATTTATTATATTATTATTATTATTTATTTATGTATTATTATTATTATCATTATCATTATTATAATTCTTTTTTATTATTTATTATTTGTTATTTATTATTTATTATTATCAATTATTATTTATTTATTTATTTATTTATTATTATTATTATTATTATTATTATTATTTATTATGCATTATTTTTATTTATTATTATTATTATAATTATCTAATATTATTATTATCATTATTATTATTATTTATATTTATTTATTATTATTTATTATTTACTGTATATTTAAGTTTTTTATTATTTATTATTATTATTATTATTATTATTATTATTATTATTTATTATTATTATTATTATTATTTATTTATTTAGTATTATTATAATTTTTATTATATTTACTATTATTATTATAATTATTTATTCACTATTTGTTATTTATTATTTATTATTATTAGTATTATTTATTATTATTATTATTTATTATTTATTATTTATTATTTATTATTTATTATTTATTATATATTATATATTATATATTATATATTATTTATTATTTATTATTTATTATTTATTATTTATTATTTATTATTTATTATTTATTATTTATTATTTATTATTTATTATTATTGTTTTTATTATTATTATTATTATTATTATTATTAATATAGAGTTGAACTTAAATTAAATAATAAATAATAATAATAATAAATAATAACAATAATAATAATAAATAATAACAATAATAATAAAAATAATAATGAATAATACCAATAATAATAGTACTAATAAATAACAACAATAATAAAAATTATAAATAATAACTATAATAATAATAATAAATATTAACAATAATAATAATAATAATAATAATAATAATAATAATATGTTAATTCTTATTGATTATTATCGATAATTATTATTTTAGAAAATTAAATATACAATTCAGTTCAGTTTCTCTCATTTCAGTTAATTTAATTTAATTTCAGTTCAGTTAATTTAATTTCAGTTCAGTTAATTTAATTTCAGTTAATTTAATTTAATTTCAGTTCAGTTAATTTAATTTCAGTTCAGTTAATTTAATTTCAGTTTAGTTCAGTTAATTTCAGTTAATTTAATTTAATTTAATTTAATTTCAGTCAAAATAAGTTCAAAAGAACAGGGCCTAAGTTTATTCTTGGCCGACATCAAAGACCACCATCCCTTCTCAGTTGACCCATTCCTTCGCAGCCAATGGAGCCGGCGGAAAAGGTTTAATGTCTCAGGGAATCCCAAATAACGGCATACCCAGATATAAGCTATGATATTCCTAATAGCCAGGGGTGTAAGCTGGGCTAAACAGACGTTAAAAGCCTTCAATATCTTCACTAAAGTCAAATCTAAGGGGAAGCGCAGCCCAAACTCAAAATGGTGGGCATAAACAGCAATGTGCCCTGCCGGGCATTCAGTTACTTTGGCTCCTTCATCCGGAACCACCAACCACTAGTAGAATAATTGTTTATTGCTGCGGTCATTAAGTGGCCTATTGCGGCAGTTTTCGCTGCGCAGCAATAGGTAATTAATATATTGCTGCGGTTTAAACCGCAGCAATATTTGAACATATTGCTGCAGTTTCTAGCCAAAACCGCAGCAATATATTTATTTTTTATTAAAAACGTACAACGTATTCTTTGCGGTTTTGGCTAGAAACCGCACGATATCTTGCCTATTCTTTGCGGTCATTGCCCCAAAAACCGCGCGACAATAGGTCTGGCTCCGGTAAAAATTTTTTTTTTTTTTTTATTTCGCAATTAAATTTGAAAGATTTAAATCATGCAACTAACCCATCCACTATCGACCAAATTCGCAGACAAACTAAAGATTAAATAACATGAATTTCATTAATATATAAAGCTAAAAAAACTAATTACATATATAATACAAAAGATCAAAAAGTAAAATGAAAAAGCAAAAATAACAAAACAACTATTACAACTTAATGACTAATTACAAAAATTATAATAAAAACAAAAAATAAGAAACTCATCTAAAAAAACGAAAAAAAAAAAAAAAAAATCCTAAACCAAAAAAATCTAAAATCAGATCTAAAAAAACGAAAAAAATAAAAAAAAAATCCTAAAACAAAAAATCACAAACAGATCTAAAAAACGAAAAAAAAAACGAAAAAAAAACCGAAAAAAAAAGTTGAGAACGATTCAAAAATTACAAGTCTTTGTGCCTAGAACAAAACAAACTAAGATTTTCAGCCGGAAATCTTGAAGGACACCAGAGCCCCGTTCTTTTGAACTTATTTTGAGTGAAATTAAATTAAATTAAATTAAATTAAATTAGCTGAAATTAACTGAACTAAACTGAAATTAAATTAACCGAGCGAAATTAAATTAGCGAACTGAAATTAAATTAAATTAACTGGAACGAAATTAAATTAACTAAACTGAAATTAATTTAAATTAACCGAAATTAACGAAATGAGAGAAACTGAACTGAATTGTATATTTAATTTTCTAAAATAATAATTATCGATAATAATCAATAAGTATTAACATTTTATTATTATTATTACTATTCTTATTATTATTATTATTATTATTATTATTATTATTATTATTATTATTATTATTATTTATTATTTATTATTATTATTATTATTATTATTATTATTATTATTATTTATTATTATTATTATTGTTATTATTTATTAGTACTATTATTATTGTTATTATTCATTATTATTTTTATTATTATTGTTATTATTTATTATTATTATTGTTATTATTATTTATTATTATTATTGTTATTATTTATTATTATTATTTATTATTTAATTTAAGTTCAGTTAAGTTCAACTTTATATTAATAATAATAATAATAATAATAATAATAATAATAATAATAATAATAATAAAAACAATAATAATAAATAATGATAATAATAAATAAATTATAAATTATAAATATTAATAATATTAAATAATAAATAATAATAAATAATAAATAGTAAATAATAAATAATAAATAATAAATAATAATAATAATAATAAATAATACTAATAATAATAAATAATAAATAACAAATAGTGAATAAATAATTATAATAATAATAGTAAATATAATAAAAATTATAATAATACTAAATAAATAAATAATAATAATAATAATAATAATAATAATAATAATAATAAAATAATAATAATAATAATAATAATAATAATAAATAATAAATAAATAAAAAAAATTCAATATACAATAAATAATAAATAATAATAAATAAATATGAATAATAATAATAATAATGATAATAATAATATTAAATAATTATAATAATAATAATAAATAAAAATAATGCATAATAAATAATAATAATAATAATAATAATAAATAAATAATTAAATAATAAATGATAATAATAAATAATAAATAACAAATAATAACTAATAAAAAGAATAATAATAGTGATAATGATAATAATAATAATTATAATAATACATAAATAAATAATAATAATAATATAATAAATAAATAAATAATAATAATATAAGAATAATAATAAATAATAATAATAATAATAAATAAAAAATAATAATAAGAATAAAAAAATAATCATAATAAATAATAATAATAAATAATAATAATAATAATAGTAATAATAAACAATAATAATAAAAAAAATTAATAATAATAATAAAAATAATCATAATAAATAATAATAATAATTATTATTATCATAAATAATAATAATAATAATAATAATAATAATAATAATAATAATAATAATAATAATCACAATCATAATAAATAAAAAATAATAATTAAAACATTACATAAGATGAACTAAACTGAAATTAGCCGAAATTAAAGTGAAATTAAATTAACCGAAATTAAATTAAATTAGGCGAAATTAAATTAGGCGGGCGAAATTAAATTAGCGGGCGAAATTAGCGAAAATAAGTTCAAAAGAACAGGGCCGAGCTAGGATGACGAAGATAAGTCGAAGATGGCACGACTCACGAGCGCCGGCGAATCGGGAGCCACGACCCACGAGCAACGGCGATCCCCAGCCACGAGCCAAGTTGGAAGACGAGGATGAGCGTGTTTGGACGAGACGGGAGAAAGGCCGCCGTGAGATGAGAGAGGAGAAAGGTACGGCGAGTCGGCGACGATGAGTGAGAAGAGAGGGCCGGCGAAGATGAGAGGATGAGCGTGTTTGGACGAGAGGGGAGAAAGGCCGCCGAAGATGAGAGGAGAGAAAGGCCGGCGACGATGAGAGGGGAGAGGGGAGAGAGGAGACTGCTGTGAGAGGAGTGAGAGAGAAGCGTGAAGTGGGGTAAATTATGAGGGAAGACGGCGCGGCTCAACTATTAAGAGTATAAAAAGAAACCCTAATGACCCTATTGCTGCGGTTTCAGCAATAGGTTAAAATATTATTAAAAAAATAATATTTTAATCTATTGCTGCGGTTTAGGGTGGAAACCGGCAAAGAATAGATTTGGTCAAATCAGTCAATGAATTTTGAAAAAATTTCCGTTGACACATATTGCTGCGGTTTCCAGCCACAACCGCATCAATATGTTTAATTCCAATTTTTCCTTTTTTTTTTCTTGGCTTATTGCTGCGTACGGATAAAACCGCAGCAATACCACCGCAGCAATAAGCAAAAATTCTACTAGTGAACCGGTATTCAACCGGGAAACCATATAGTTCTTCCCCAACCCGACAATACTCTTTGGTGATGCCATGCTCTCGCCATGATGAACAAATTTGTACCGACTTTGGGCCGCTACTATACTCTGGAGGCAACCAAATCCCGGAGTATAACACATCGTCACGGTCAGGAATAGGCTCCGGTCGCGAGCCGGGAGCCATGCTGGAACTTTCTCCAACAACAATTTCAGACCGGCAAAGAGTTTGTTCACGTCCAGAAGTCGAAGGACCATCAGTCTCGTCCATAGTGGTTATAGAATCGTTGTCGGAACCTAAATCAATAACAGGTGGATGAGAAGAGCCGGCATCATGAGCAAGGCGGTCGTAAAAATCATCCGCCACTACAACCCCAGCATCCGCTAAGTTATCTAACCAGGCATGTTCCCTCAGAGGCGGGACATCAAGTCCGGGAACAGCATCAGGGGGAGGATTCCTAGCAGTCCGGCGAGCTAAAATTTGATGTCTTAGTTCCCGGAGTGTTTGTCTATCACCACTCATCCTCGCGGACAGATATTGGGAAGTTAAATTTTCTTGCTCAGGGGTAGAGCGGTCATTAAGAAACTTAGATCTAAGTTCCTTATCTCTATCAGCAGTAAGGGGCAGGTCAACTAACAAACGAGTTCTCTCCTCCCTAGGGCTGGAAGTAGACGAAATATGCCCGCCATGAAGGGAAGCAGGAGACGAAGGCTCACTTTCAGACATAAACTTATCACTTAAAGAATTTTGACTGTCTGAGTGGTCCGACGTAATTTCAAAGAAAGAAACAGAAAGAGCAGTTGAAGAGAAGTTGAAAAAAGGTACCTGAGAAAAGTAGACGGAAAATGGCCGGAAATTCAAGCGATTCCCAACGAAGCACAGCAAAAGGCCTCAAATGCACGAACAAAAAGAAAAATCACAGTCAAATGAGCACCGGAGAACGTAATTTCACCGGAAAGTTGAAAGCTTTGAAAGTAAACCCTTGATTAAACCCAGGCCAAAAGAGGTGAAAAAACACTAAAATCTCTCAAAAGTAAGGGGCGAAAAGTAACTCAGAACACTTTTGAGGAAATTTGGTCACAAAAAGGCAGGATCTTGGTGAGGAAAAGGGGAGTTGAAGTTCTTAGAAAAATCGCAAAAGCCAGAGAAATATGGAAGGTTGAAGACGAAGTATAGAAAATGAGAAAAAGGAAACCAACGCTTCTCCAAAAATGCGGGACTGAATGGCCAAGATGGACTGACCCTCCCTTCATGGATGCGTGCCAAGTGTCACTTGCTGAGTCTAATCTCTATAGCACAATTCTGAAAACACAACTCCTTGTGGAACCATGAAAACTCCTATTTCGCTATCGATGTCTCGCTTCTCCAGGATTTAACCGAGGAGGATGTTTTGGAGGATAATGATGAACCAGGTAGAATTTTGGTTGATAATGGTTGAGAGTAATGTGTTGGAATTGTTAGTGCAGAATTTATTGAGGTTGATTGAGAGTGCTCCTGATGATACAGCTGCTCTCAAACTATGCTAGCTATGCTCGAGAATTTGATCGAGGTTAAGCCGGCAGTGGCGTAGATTGTGTTTGAGAAGACTAAGTTGTTGAGGTGGTTGTTGGGGGAAGATTAAGGTGAAGGAATTTGATGAGACTAAGGAGTACGTGTCCGAGATTTTGGCGATTTTGCTTCAGAATAGCACGGCGAATCAGAAGAGGTTGGGGCAGATGAATGGGGGGTGGATGTCATGTTGCAGGCGGTTGCTATTTATACGTCGAAAGATCCTAAGAGTTATGAGGAGGAGGAGATGCTTGAGAATTTGTTTGATTGTTTGTGTTGTTTGTTAATGCCATAGGAGAATGAGGAGAGGTTTTTGAAGGTTAAAGGGGTGGAATTGATGATTATTATTATGAAGCAGAAGCGTACAGGTCGGCTATAGAGGTTTGTAAATGTTTTGGGGTTGGAAACTGCTTTTGCTGCTTTCATGGTTAAGGCAAGTTCTGTTCTACCTTTGTTGATTTATTTAACTTGCTTTGATTTACATTATATGCTAGGAGTATCTCATCCGTATGATGCTCTTTCATTAGATAATAGTATGTTTATGTTTCATATGTTTATTCCCTTTTATGGGTGTTGTGCTATTTTTACCCAACAGTCATTTTCATGGGTTACACTCATTTTGTTTCTACACTATTTGATAAAATGATCATTTGACGCATATTTTTACTTGAGACATATTGGATTTTCTGTTGATGTATACTGTAGATTGTAGAGGAGCTATTTGGTTGGTGTTAGTTTACTCTAATTAGGGTACTTACATCAGACTGTCTGACATCGGTACATGGTCTGTGAATCAGGTTATACTATGAAATAGTTCCATGTCGGTTCAAAATGAATTATCAGACATGGGTACTTGAGGTGATCTTAAGAGTCTGAGTAAGATAATGGTAGAAGAATTCTTAGGCACCTTGAAAAATTGCAATGAAGTAGCTGGTTTCCTGAGAAGAATATGTCTGTTTGATTTTGGAACTAAATCTTTAGTAATTTTGGAATTGTCATTTTCACACCTGGTTTTTGTTTAGAACTGAATCTTTAGTAATTTTGGAATTGTCAGGTTTGCATGACAGTTTCTTTAGTTTGCATACAAATTTCGATTTTCAACTTCCTAATTTGAAGAAGCTTCTTTTGCGCTATCTTACTAATATTCCTCCTTGGTTGGAGATTTTATGTAGATCTTGCCTACGTTGGAAGAATTATACTTGAACTTCAAAATCTGCTTATTTTGCAATTGGCTATCTGATGGGTATTCTTTTCCGAATGTAGTTGCTCTCAATGTAAAGTCTTCGAGGATAGAGTTGAATATAAATGGAGTTTTGAGATTCTACGTTGTTGCACCAAAATTGACGTACCTTTCGTTATCGGATCAGACTTCGTTTTATTACTTTCTCCATGATCCAATTACATTAGTCATGGCAAATATTGAATGGAGGTCGGATGAGGAAATGCGCTCGATGGAGGAAGAAATGTCTAGAGTTAGCCATCTTAACCTGCATCTAAAGGGCGAAACCAGTATATATGAGAAACATCAGGTTTTGCCACTCTTTCCTAATCTGACCCATCTTTATTTGAGCATAGAGTATATTGGTCTCGATTGCTGGAACAATTTGCTACTCTCTATGCAATGTTTTCCCAACTTAAAGCATCTTAAGGTGGAAATGGGAACCTATGACGGGTCCAAGGCCATGATTTGGTGTGCGCCAGATTTTATACCAGATTGTTTGATCAGTAAGATCATTAAAAAAATAGAAATATTGGGATTTCGTGGGACGAAGGATGAGCTCGAGCTGCTAGCTTATATTTTAAGTCATGCAATTGTTTTGGAAGAGCTTTACTTAGATGTTCAGATCAGGTGTGAAAATGACAAAGGAGCTCGACTATGGCATGATTGTAATTTCTGCAGGTCCTTGTTTAGTCTTCCAAGGGGTTCTTCCATTTGTGAGATTGTGTATTCAAGACCGTATCTCCGAGCGTCAAGCAATGCCTTCAAGAATGGACATCTTTCATGTGAAATATTCGACTTCTGATCGACATTGCATAGGCAGGTACTAAGTTCTTGGTTCTCTTTTGATGCATGCACATAGTTTGGCTCTCTTTTCGATTAGTTTGGTTGTACATTGATGTTAATTGTTCTTTCAAAAAAATTATTCCCTTGCCCAAACTGCTTCCCCTGTTTCTTTTTGTTAATTAAACCCACTTTTCCATTTCTTTGTCCCCTTTCTCTAATCATAAAAAATATTGTTTATTCATGCTTTGAATGATCAAGATATTATTTTTCCTTTTTTTTAAATTTTTTGTTCCAAATGAGTACAAGACCAGAAAGAAGGGAAAATAAAGCAAAAAAAACAGAAACTAGAAAAAATACAGACGGAGCATGACTAAGTAGTTTCAAGATGGTCTAATGATTTTGTATCTATTGTCTTGTTTTATAAGCATGAGCAACAAACATGAACAGAACAAATCTGTGGTTTTATGCTCAAGCTAAAACTCCAAATGCTCCAATACCATTGATTTCGTCAGTGATTATTAGTAGTTTTTTCAAATTGCTGGTTTTTGTCATGTTTAAATTTATTGAGGCATAACACTGGTGAGTGGTGAGTGGTGAGTGGTGAGTGGTGAGATATGATGTTTACAAAGATGCATCCATCCTTCTTGAGCATTACTGATCTCATTTTTTAAGATGGATTTTTCTTAATAACATATGCAGATTGCCTGACAAGATTCTGACTTGTTTAAGCTGGTGACTTTGTTATACTTACAGCAAATATATTGAAGGAGATTGAACAAAGATTGCATGGAGAATTGCAATTTAAAGGAGCCTTTTTTTGTTTTTTTTTTTTTAAATATTACATGGAGGATCGCAATTCTGTTAAAACTAAGCAGATGCTGTATTTGACTGATGACGAGAGCAAAGTTTGTATAGTACTATAGTATGTATATTCTTCAATATATCCATTTCTATTCAGATTGCAGTTACAGTTGCTATGTTGCCTTAAACTACCAAATTCCGGCAGCCTTGACGAGGATGGGGGAGGGGGATAATTTTACACAATGTTATCTTGCGACATTGCAAGTCTGAAAAATGTTGTGCCGTTGATGATGCCTAGGGAGGTATAGGAGTTGCTGGGACTCGAGGAGAACTAACAAGGAGTTTTAGCATTCAGAGGGAGCAATTTGAAAAGATAGCAACCAAATTCACTACTTTAGAAGTTATGTCAGTTCATCTAAAATAAGCCTTGACTCATTGGCAAATGCCTTGTTAAAATGAACGTCAGCAATTATAGGAGTGGTGATAATCTGATATAGCTGCACAATTGCTTGAATATTAGAGGGAACGAGATGTTTAGATATTGAAGAAAAATTTGGAGGAAGGAACTACATTATACAGATAAGAGAAGTTATGCTCAGTAGGAAGGAAGAAAAAATAATGATTAGAATAAATTAGTAGTAATATATATGAAGTGTAGTGATACAAGAAATTATGCAATGTTAATCATCTAAAGAAAATTATGCAATATATTCAAGCTTAATTTTGATGGCTTTAAAATAGATAATGGTAACTTTTCGTTTGGGTTTGTAATTCGAGACGAGAAGGGTTCCATTCTGCTCTCTGCTAATAATTAAGTCCTTAGGTCCCATTTCTTCTATTCTTCAAGCTGAAGCATGGGGTTTAATGGAGGGAATTAGATGTGCTCTTTCCCTTGATATTTGAAATCTTATTATTGAGGGTAATAATCTTACTGTTATCAATGCTATTAAGTCGCTTTGGAAAGTTCCCTAGGAAATTAATAATATTATTGTTGATGCAAATGTTGATATTTTCAGGTTCATTGAGTGCAGGTTTTTTCACATCTTCAGGGAAAGCTAATAAGGCGGCGGATTTTATGTCACTCTTGTATTCCTTCCCTCTTTTTTGTCGTAATTTTTCTCTTATCATCCGCAAGCATGTTTTAGGTTGGTTTCCCGGATTGAAGGGGTTCTCCTAAGTTTTTCTCTCCTTATAAAAAAAAAAAAAATTCTCCTTTTGTCATTGAGGTGTCAATAAACTAATAAAGGGCTTGTTTAATTAGGTACCTTTTTGCATTCCAAACTACGCCAAACGATTAGATGTGTGATCCAAACTATTTAATTAATAAAAAAAGGTTTGAGATAAGGTGAATTTATGTAGCCAAATTGTTACACTACTATGTCTATAAGAATAGAGAAAGACTGAATATCTAATTGTTAGAGATCTAACTTTTGGAATATGAGTGTGTGGGGTATTTTAGTAATTTCACTTGAAGTGATGCTCATCAATTTCTTTATTTTGCATTCAGATATCTAACAATTAGATATCTAGTGTTTCTTATAACGAGATATATATTAGCACTCCAATAATGAGATCGCACAATTGCCTCTAACACATAATATAATAATGGGTCCTCTTAAAAAACTAATATAGGAAAAAGCAACTTTATTACATTAAAAAAGGAGAGATGAAAGACTATTAACACATAGATCCTACATCTAAAATAAATAACATATAAATAGTAAGCAATATAAAAAGAAATTAGGATTTCGTGTACTAATATTCTAATAATATTATCCTTATATTCACCATAATTTTTACAATCACCTCGATATCTGCCTTTTAACATCACATATTTTCTAAAGCAACACTCTAAATTCAGCACCTTCAACAACCTCCTCTATATATGAATGCTTCGATATATAGAGCACGTGCAGAGGGGAATTTTTTCAAAATTCATAAGAGGTTTCATTACATCATTACATGTCACCATGGGAAGAAAAATGATTCAAATTGCTTTCATTCCTATATGTCGTTGTATTAGTAATCAGGTGTTCCATGTTCATAGCGCAAGAAAAGTGATATTAAATGTACATAGTAGAAAATACTAATTAGTCTCAAATTAACATGTTTCTATCTTAGGCTATCTTATAAAGGATATATTAAACATTCTAAATTTAGCCAGTGAAACTTTGAACTTTTCTAAATTACTGAATTTGGCAAGATATATATAGTAAATAATGGTAACAGTGATAATGAATTTGTATGTAATAATTTTGCATGTTCATGGTGATGCAAGTAGTTCATCCATCAAATATGTGTATATCTTCACAAATGACTAAATTTTCAATTTTCAAACACTTATAACCCCCTTTAGAGGTAGGACTATTATTCCATTTATAAAGAACAGTATGTATGGGTGGATAATTATTACTATTAATATTAACATAATGTGCCCCTTATAAAATTAAAACTAAATTCATTACTGCTAATAGCCTAATACCACTTTTAATCCAACTGTTCAAATGGCAGCTTATTCTGACAAATTTATTTTTTTTGATCAGTAAGTAAGTAGTTATATTTCTAACAAACACCATTTACAACCTACAATTTCCAGCCATAAAGGGAGGAAACCAATAAGCAGCTACTTACAAATTATCAAACCAGACTTTATCCCTAGTATTAATCTTCTTGAGTATGCAATTGTAAACTCTTTGCTTTACAAGTTTTTGTATATTCTGTATAGTACTATCTATACTTTCCACTTTATGCAACCAAAAAGCCCCATTTCTATTCTTCCAAATGAAATATACGAGAGCTTCCAAAGCCACCACCTGCACAGACTTCCTGAACTTATTGTTCCTTCTTCTCATTTCAAGCCAGCCAACAAGCTGCTGCAGATCAGTCAAAGGACACATGATACCAGCCCATTGCTTAATGCGTTGTAAACACATCTTGCTGAACTGACACGCAAAAAGTAGATGCTCATGGGTTTCAGGTTCCACACCACAGAGCATACATAAATCATCCTCACAAGCACTCCATTGACAAGTTGCTCTTTTGTTCTGACATTCTTTCCAAACATTTCGTTCATTTTTAGTACTAATAGCAGCTAGGGGTGTACTTATAGCAGCTATTTCTATTTTCTCAATTTTCTATACTTATAGTTGACATACCGTATATATGCATTAGTCATATCCTTACCAAACAAAGAGGTAGAAAACAAAAACAAAAACAAAAACAAAAAGAGATCACAAATCTTCAATGCAGCATAACTAAAATTTGGTATATTTCCCTAGCAGAGGAGAAATGTGATAATTATTGACTCCAAAGTCACAGATAAGTTTGTGAGCAGTAACTCGGATCAGAGAGGTTACTGACTAATACTTCACTAATCACTAATGCTACCTATACTAGCTCCTGTGTACAGTTTTGAAGTAAGATGTAGTACCTTGTTACATCATTTTTTGGAAGAATATGGTTTACTATACTATAATACTATTACTCTAGTCTTTACTTTTACTCTAAGCAAAACATATCCAATTACCAACAGTAAAAATGCATATCTTCTGGATTGCACAAAATTTTGAAGCATTATCTTCAATCTGGACTGTTCCCTTCCTTATGAAGCATGCGAGTGAATCAATTCTGATCAGTCATTGTGACGAGATCCTTAACGACTTTATCTATTTTAATGTCCTTCAATTTCTTATATGGGTCTTCCAGGTTCTGCAAATATAATAATATTAGCTAGGTTAAAGAAATTGATTGAATGTTCCAAGTAAAAACACCTCTTAAAGTAATGAACATGTAAAAATACCCGAAGATTCATATACGGCTGCCCATCGTCAATCGTTATAGTTAAAGATCTTGGTTTTGCCTGAAACAGATTGTAAATTCATTCATCAGTAATTTAAAAAACTATTGAATGTCACAAAACAGACTAACATGCCTAATCTATTCCCTTGTATTCATGCATAACAACATTAATGTATTCATGTAATTTCATTCATGTATTCCCTTGTACCATGTAAACCCTTTTACCTTCCCATTGTAATTTGTAAAGCATAAATCATACTTTTAGTATATACCATGTAAACTGTAGGCATTTGAAAAATGAACTTGCGCACAACAACATTACAATTTACAAAGTGGAAATATTGCTTAACAGGGTTAACCAACACCCTAATACCAGCTTCCCTTAAATTTTTTATCACTTCCAAAACTTTCTTCTCGATCGGACTGTGACGGGTACTGGAACCAAAATAAAATAAAATTACAGTTTGTATTGCCAATTAAAAGATTTATCCTATAGCTTAATTATGTACCAAAGCAGAAGCAAATTATATGTGTCAAGAGAGTTTAATCTCGAGATTATGCTTTGAATAGCTACAATCAGATATAATAATGAATTTCATATCAAATGAGAAAAGAAACAGATCAGACTAACATCAAAACAAGGGTTCATTACGCATCAATTGCAAACACATGTATTATTGTAGTCTGTAGATATATACCAAACCATGAGGGATGATCTTTGCTAAACTGGATTAGTTCTTGCACAAACAACTCTGAACCGTCCTACTCCTAGATTATCAAAGAAAGCATCGGAGTTTGCTAAAAGCATCGGAGTAGGAGAGATAATTTGAGTATAAAAGAAAGCAGAGAGGAGGTGGCGAGCTGGAGGAGTTGAAAAGAGTAAAACCACAGACTAGCGTTTGGACGTTTGTAAAACAGAAGCTTCCTTGCGAATTTGTTTTTAAAAAAATTTCCCGTTTTTTCTGTTGTTTAGAATATTGTCGTTTTAGATAAGCTAATGTAATTGCAAGCTCTAACTGGGAGGAAGAAGAGAGAGAGAGGAATTGGGGCTTTTCACTGTAATGGTAAGCCACGTAGATATAGGTAATTGCAAGCCACGTAAATATAGTTAAAGCCAACAAAATTATCTTGTTTAATGATGTCTTAGCTCAACATCACCCACAAAAGCAAAAGGGTAGAATCACAAACCAATTAGATCATCAAATCTCTAATACTATCTTGGTTATTAATTTGATTTCAAATGGACTACTTATTATTAGTTATTAATTTACTATTTATTAGATAATGATTAGTAGCGTTATTTTCCAATTAGATCTTCGACAACTTGTGTAATTTTACTTATTTATTTTCATATGTTGAGATTTATGACGTTAAATATTGAACAATATTTTGGATTATAATATTTATGACGTTAAATATCGAGACCAAGGTTTATTTAAGTAATCACATACAGTACCATCGATTTCAAAATCCTGGATCCGCCACTGTGTATGGAGAGAGTAGAGAGTATGTAATAAGCTGTCTCAATAGCGTGCATGCGAAATTGTTAAGAGTTTAATGATTGCCTTACCTTCATTAATTCTGACTAAACGTTATATATACAAACTAATGTTGGGCCACAAACACAAACAAGCCCAAGCCTAATATACAATATTTACATAAATCCTATATCTCTCCTCAAGTTGGAGCATAAAGATCACAAATGCCCAACTAGCGAAGAAGAAAAGAAAATTGTTGGTGGCCTAAAGCCTTAGTAAAAATATCTGCCAATTGCAAATTTGTAGGAACATGTGAAGGACTAATTGTACCATCCTGAATGGCATCGCGCAAAAAATGACAATCCACCTAAATATGTTTAGTACGCTCATGGAAGACCGGATTCTTCGCAAGATACAAAGCTGATTGGCTATCACAATACAAATTCATAGCCTTAGGATGATCAATACGAAGACTAAGTAACAACCCCTTCAACCACTTTAGTTCACAAGTCACAGAGGCCATAGAGCGATACTCAGCTTCAGCAGAAGAGCGAGAAATAGTAGTCACATGTTTCTTGGTTTTCCAAGAGATAGGGGACTTACCAAGAAACACCAACCAACCTGACAAAGACCGCCTAGTAAGAGGACAACTCGCCCAATCAGAGTCACACCAACCAGATAAAGACAGGTCACAAGAAGAGCGAAGAAGAATCCCTTGACCAAGACACCATTTTAGATAACGAACCACTCGAAGAGCGGCATTCCAATGATCAAGTCGTGGTGCATGAAGAAACTGAGACAAAATGTGTACAGAATAGGCCAAGTCTGGTCTAGTGAAAGCCAAATAAATTAGGCGACCAACTAACCTGCGATACCGCTCAACATTAGAGAGCAAGGGACTCGTGGAACGAGCAAGCTGATGATTTTGCTCCATAGGAAAACTGGCAGGCTTAGAGGCAAACTTGCCTGCTTCAGAGATAATATCAAGGGTATACTTACGTTGACACAGATATATTCCTTCTGAATTGCGCGCCACCTCAATACCAAGAAAGTACTTCAAAACTCCAAGATCTTTCATATGAAAGCAAGTACTTAAATATTGTTTGAAGTCACACAGAGCAGCGGAATTATTCCCAGAAATAATTAAATCATCAACATAGACAAGAACATTCAACTGAACCTTACCCTGGTGGAGAGTAAACAATGAGTAATCCGAGTAGGATTGCTGAAAGCCATACTTCTTCAGAGAAATTACCAACTTGGCAAACCAACACCGAGGGCTTATTTTAAGCCATAGAGAGACTTACACAACCTACATACCTGTCCAGGCTTACCACCTGGAAGACTAGGTGGCATTTTCATGTACACTTCTTCTGATAGATCACCATGAAAGAAGGCATTGTGCACGTCCATCTGATGCAACTCCCAGTTTTTTGCAGCAACCACTAGGAAGGCACGAACTGTAGTCATTTTAGCCACAGGAGCAAAAGTATTTGTATAATCGATGCCTGCAACCTTGTGGTTGCCAAACACACCACCAAACGAGCCTTGAGACATTCAACACTACCATAAGAGTTATACTTCACCTTGTAGACCAAGCGACTACCAAGAGCTTTCTTTCCAAGGGGAAGAGGCTTCATGCTCCAAGTACCATTATCCTCCAACGCCTGAATTTCTTTCTGCTGCCTCACGCCAACCAGGATCCTTCATAGCCTCTTTAAAGGATCGGGGGTTTTGTACATGTTGAAATAGCTGCAAGAAAATTTATGTGTCCCATAGAAAATCGGTCACAATTCACAAAGTGTGTTATAGGATAAGAGATACATGAGGAAGGATGTAGAGAAGATGAATGAGATGCAGGAGATGGGCTTAGCTTGCGAACAGTATTAGTTACATAGTCACACAACTTCACATATGGGAACTTTTGTCTCTTGCCTTTTCCTTGCTCACCACCAACACTAGGAGTGGCCACCGCCTCCTCCCTCAACTCGGAAACGCCCCCACCACCATCAACTCCCTCAAGGCTAACACCACTACCATCAACACCCGCAATAGCACACTCATCACCCCTCGCGCCCTCCATAGCAACCAAAGGCTCACCCTCATTGGCAGGTGGGGGATTATCATGCACATCATCATGACCAACATATTCATACAAGACATAATCATCTAAAGGAGCAAAATCAGTAGTACTATGCAAAATATGTTGAGAAGAAGGAGCAGACAAGGTGGAAAACGGAAACTCATTTTCATAAAATTTCACATCACGGGAAACAAAATAATCACCAGAATCCAAGTCATAGAGCTTCCAGCCTTTTTGTCCATGAGGGTAACCAACAAAAATACATCGTCTACTCCTACTCATAAATTTGTCCTGTTTGGCCTTCTGATTGTGAGCATAACATAAGCACCCAAAAATACGCAACTCCGTAAATGAAGGGAGTTGCCCAAATAGAAGTTCATAAGGAGTTTTATAATCAAGTAAAGCTGAGGGAGTTCTATTAAGAATATATCCTGCAGCCAATGTACATTCCCCCCAAAATTCTATGGGCAAGTGAGCTTGAAACCTCAAAGCTCGAGCAACATTTAGAATGTGACGATGCTTTCTTTCTACTTTCTCATTTTATTGCGGAGTACCAACACATGAAGATTGAAACAAAATATCATTTTCAGCAAAATAATATTTCATGTAATTAAATTTAGTGCCATTATCACTACGAACCACCTTAATTTTTGCATCAAACTGTCTCACAATCATGGCAAAGAAATTTTTAAACATCTTAAAAACTTCAGTCTTCTCAAGCAAAAGAAATATCCACACAGCTCTAGAATAATCATCCACAAAAGTTAAGAAATAATGTGCACCACAAAGGAAGGCGTACGATAATAAGGCCCCCGAAGATCACAATGTATCATCTCAAAACAATAACTTGCTCTACTGTTACTAAGTGGAAATTTATTTCTAGGCTGTTTAGCTTGATGATACACACCACAAGCTTTATCCAAAACAATACTAGAGTTAGTAATAAAAGGAAGAGAATGCACTATTTTATCTGAAGGATGGCCAAGTCTTTTATGCCACAACTCCGGGGAAGTTGACCCATCCACATTTAATGCTTGAATCTGTGGAACATCACGAAAATAGTAGCGTCCGTCTCTCTTTTCACCTACTCCAACCAGGTTCCTCAAGTGTCGGTCCTGTATAACGCACAAACTTTTAGTGAATTGTACAACACAATTTAAATCATCAGCAAGATGGGTAACAGAGATTAAATTGCAATTCAACTTAGGTACATAGAGAACATTTTTAAGCACTAAACTCGGTGCCAAGTACACACAACCATATTATGTAGATGGTGTTATGTTACCATCTGAAAGCTCCACTTTTACTTCACTCAACAATTTTAAAATCACTGGTTATGTGATTAGAGGCACCCGTGTCGATAATCCACGGAATGTTAGAGAACTTACTAATGAGGCGTTCATCATGATTTTTGACAGTGGAATTACCAAGCATACAAGGCTTTTCTGCCACTGTTGTCACGTCATCCCCGACACTGTTGCTTCACTTGTAGTCTTATCAGAAGTGCTTACAGCACCTACTGCTTCACCTACACCAGCAGCAACACAAGAACTCGATTGTACTGCAAAGGCTCTTGGTTAGTAGCACGAGTAACAACCATAAACCACAATGCAAGCAATACAATCAAAAGACATACACTAAATACAATCAACTAACACCGTTTCCCCGGCAACGGCGCCAAAATTTGGCAGCATCTGTGGTGAGAGTCACCAAATATAAATTTCTCCTACTCTCTTTTACAAATAAATGTAGATAGGAAGTAGAGTTCGTATCCACAGGGAAATGGGGGGAGCGAGTGTATTTACTGTAATCGATCACCTAGATTTCTCTACGTGATAAATAATCGAGGCAATGGGGTATTTTTAATGAAATCAAAGTCTAGGCTAGCAAGCAAGATGAAAATTAATTAGTGAAAGTCAATAATAACAAATCTAGGGTCCGGTTATCAACTTTTACGGATCTATTTACTGATTTACTACAAATCCACTAAATTCTTGGTTAATTATCGTTAAGGATCGACTCCTCCGTTCTCCTAAGTTTTAGTTAAGTAATTACGATCTGCACATTACAAAATCCTGATTCTTAATCAACCTCTCCTAGCATCAAGATTCAAACTAAGAATCGCATTTAGAATAGAGAACCAATAATATTGCCGATATTTAAACAAGCGCTAAAGATTCAACAACTTGCCCAGCTTAACTAGATCCACTCAATAATTTTCAGCATAAATCAAGAGAATCTAGCTTACTACAACATGGTTGAGCATATAACATTAGATTATATCCAAAACCTAGCATTAAGTCAACAACAAACATCAACTAGTAGTACTCCTAGCTAATCCAAGTCATGACCATGAACATTAATATTTAAAGTTAGACAATAACCAAGATAGAGAGTAAGAGAAGGAGTAAATCTTACAATAAATCGTCAAAAGCTTCAATCAACCATTCCCAAGAGAGTTTAAGCTACAATTTCCATGATTCTTGTCTAAAATTCCGATCAAAAGTACATAAAGTTGAGTGAGAGATGAGAGCTAGAAACTAAACTAAAAAGGAGTTATTTCTAAGAGTGGCTAGCCCCCTAGGGTTCTGAAAATTAGCCTATTTATACTCCCCTAAGAAAACATAACGAAAAAAAGGAAGAAAGTTACGAGTTGTCTAAATTGGCAACTTAGCCGACATTGCCCAGCGCCAGGGGTAGCGAGGTGCGGTAGGCTTCGCGAGGTGCGACATAGCCATGTCGCGAGATGCGAGCAGGGTCGCACCGCGTATTTTGCGACTGCTACGAACGAACCACAAAAATGCCCAGGTCGCGAGGTGCGACCCGGGCTTGTCTTGAACTTGCTTGCTGCTTGGCTGGCGAGAATGATGATGGTGCCTACGCTGTCCAATGATGTTGATGCGCTGCTTGCGTAGATGCCATTGATGCTCAAAGTGACTCCATAGCCCAATGCTTCCAACAACTCCAAACTCAAACACTCACACCCAACACCAACACACCTCCAGAGGCCCAAAACGTCGCATCTTAACACTCTTTTGCAACTTCAACCTTAAACTTCCCCTAAAGCTTAAAAGTGTGCTAATGCCCATGACTACTACTAAACCTTCCACCCAAAAGCGACTAAAACGCCGTAAAAACTCCTATAAACTTGAACACATCATTCCCTCTATTTGATTTTATTCCCTTTGCATTCCATACGTCGAACCAGACATACAGATAAAGTAAATGGAGAACTATATAGATAAAATTGGCCCTCGTCTGAAAACTGTGATATTTACCTGAAATTCTGCCTTCTTGTCTCTCAATCTCTTTTTTAAAGCATTGCAACCAACAATAGCACATGTTAAACTAAAGCACAACAACAATAGCTAAAATCCCCACAAGAATATACTAAATCATAGAATATTCAGTCAAGGGCATTAAAGAAATGCCAGAACCCATGCTACCGAAGATTCAGTTTTGCACATGCATGTAGGAAGGCTACATTACACATGGAATGCACAACATTGTGCATCTCCAAAATCATTCAGTCTCAAGATCAATTCTCAGCATATATTTCCAGCACCAGGCCCCTACAAAGCTAATTTTAAGCAAAGATGTAATCGCTTGAGAATTAGCACCACTAAAGTTACCAATAAATCTCAGGAGGATCCTAGGATCAGATAATTTTGTTCTAAGGGGCCATCAAACAATGCTGGTCAGCTATTACAAGTATGCATGCTAGGACCACATTTTCAAAACAAAGACCGCAAACCAATATTGAAACCTGCAATTACTTCAGCCAGTGGAATGCAGCTCTGGCTAATCAAAGGTTATAGTCCACTAAGAGACATTCAAAATGAAGTTCAAAGTTCTTTATGGTGGCAATCAATGTGTAAGCCAATTATAATGGATATAATACAATTACAAACTATGAAGAAAGAAATGGACTTGGCAGAATACATAAGATTTTTCATCATTACAAATCCTATATCAAATTTGATTCACTTAAGCACTATAATTGCTGTAATTGACTAGTTCACATCACTTGTAAAAGAGTAAAAGCCTCCCATATATGAATCCTAGAAGTAAGAAGATAAGAAGACAACCGCTACGAGTAATCTCCACATGTCCAATTTCTTCAAACAATTCATAACGACCGGTATTCGTGTAATCGTGTTTGCATTTTTTCAGTTTGAGAAGTATACTTTTAATCATAATAAGCCACACCATATTTTAGAACATAATACACCCTATACGTTCTAGAACAAACCACACAATATACATTATACACTATCATGCACAAAGATCTATAGCGAACTTTCCACAAAAAGCATTTTAGAACATACTGAACAACATAACTTAACCAGCATGCCATCACCACTAACACAAACAACACTATCAACTACATTAAATCAAATTAAAATTCAAGCAACTAGTCAATTTCACACAAGCTCTAGCTGTAAAGCAAACAATCAACACATGCTAATACCAATTCAAAAATCCAATCCAACAAATACTAATAATCAGATTATAGTGATAAAAAATACTACCTCCGTTCCGAATTAAACGCAACAATTGGAGTGGCACGGACTCCTAGTTGAAATTTCTTAAGGGGTGATTAGAAAAAGAAAGGGGCATGTGTTTAGTTTAATTAAGCACCACCAACCACCACCACCTAATGAAGCCACCACTTACTGCCACCACCACCACCGAGACTACCACCACCTAATCCACCGAGACTACCAGAACTACCGAGGCACTGCCACCACCACCGAGGCACTTAATCTCTCCTCTACTTCGTATCCACCTTAACCAGCACCCTTCCACTCAAGCCACCACCCCGGCCGCCGCCACCTTCCACCCGTGCCACCCGCCGCCACCTTCCACCCGTGCCACCACCACTAGCCCGAAACCACCATCTGACGCACCGCAACCCTACCCCATCCATCGCAATCCCAGCCAGCCCCCGAAATGAGAGTAATATGAGAACTAGCCCCCACACCGAAACCCCCTCGACCCGCCAAACCACCAACGTTACCCAGCAAAACCCCATTCCATCTGAGAACAACCACCCCCAGCCACTGAAACCAAAAATCTCACCCCTGAAACCACCACATCTACAAGAAAGAGAGGGAGATAAAGAAGGAGATCGAAGAGAGAGAGAGATGCAGGAGATCGAAGGTGAAGAGATCGAAATTCGAAATTCCAACAAAGGTGAAGAGATCCAGACGAAGGTGAAGAGATCCAGACGAAGGTGAAGAGATCGAAATTTGAAGGTGATGGTGGGGACGAATTCCGGCGGGTGGTCGAGAGAGAAAGTGGTTGTGGGTGGGAGTGAGGAGAGAGAAAGTGGTGGTGGGTGGGTGTGAGGAGAGAGAAACTCAAGGTGGGTGGGAGTGAGGAGAGAGAAACTTAAGGTGGGTGGGAGTGAGGAGAGAGAAAGTGGTGGTGGTGGTGGTGGTGGGAGTGAGGAGAGAGAAACTTAAGGTGGGTGGGAGTGAGGAGAGAGAAAGTGGTGGTGGTGGTGGGAGTGAGGAGAGAGAAACTTAAGGGGGTGATGATGGAGGTTTAGATAATCATTAAGGTATAATTAAGTGTGGTTTAATTTTTTAGTAAGGGTATTCTCGTAAATTCACACCTAAAAAACTTACCAAATATAGCAAGTTTGGAATTGTTGCATTTAATTTGAAACTTTCCAAAATGGAAACTGTTGCGTTTAATTCGGAACGGAGGTAGTACAAAACAAGATGCAAAAAGAAGTAGAAAATGAATTAATTCAAACTCAAATACTTCAAAGATGTAAGTCAGACTACAGGATAAAACTAATTTAAGCTAGACTAATCATAATGCACAAACATAATTCAATCACTCAAAGAACAAACAGATAAAATTACTGGAAAATTTCTGAAAATTACTATCATATATACCTTGAATTGCTGAAGCGAATTGCGAATAACTCGAAAATTTCTCTCGCAAACTGCAATAATAACCAAATATTAGAAACGTTTTTTTTTTTAAGAAAAGAGCATAACATAAGGAAATTTAGCAATTGTACAAGTAAAATTGAAAGTTTAATGAAGAAAATTGAAAGTTATCTGACTGAGATTAGAGTAAAAAGAAATAATGCGTAATTCAAACATCAAGCAACATGTAATCCCTCTTTTACTTCAAAGCAAGGAGGGTGAGTAGAATTCCTCTTCTTCACTTTAAATTACTGCACTTTACCTCTGGCTTCATCAGCGTCGTGAATCTCTTTTGCCGGAAAACGCAACCTCTTGCTCCATCGGTTCAACAATCGATTCCTCAATTGCCGTCATTGTAGCATAACTCGAAGCTTTCTCTTTACTAGGGTTTCGCAATCGAGAATTTTAAGAAGGAAAGAGAAGATAGAGAGGAGAGAGGAGAGAGGAGAGAGGAGAAAGGAAGCAATAATACTGAGGAGTGAGGAGCGACAACGCAAAGGGACGGAGTAATGTTCAGCAGAAATTTCAGATAAACAAATTCATAAATCAGGCGTGGAGGAAAGGGAGAGTAAGAATAGGGTTATTTTATTATCATTTTTATAAAAACACCAAATAGGGCGACTTGTACAATTCAACACTTAATTTTTTTGCGCTCTTTGTTATTATTAAGGAGGGCAAATTACAAATTGCCTTATTTCTATTAATTTAGGAAGGCAATCTATAGTTGCCTTATTTGATGTTTTGAAATAAGACAATTGTGATGTTGCCTTGTTTGTTTTAGATAACTTTCCCTCTTTATTAATAAATAATTCTTGTAGTGAGAGGAGGAGGCTGCACTGGGAAGGGTGGGAACGAAAGGGTGGTTTCAATCTATGGTCTAAGGAAGGGGAAGATATGGTTCTGCTATCAAAGACAATCGCAGATCCGATTATGGCAATGGACTTCGGTGTGGAGGCAGTGGATGATATTACATAAAAAATGCTACACAAACAACGTTCACCATCCACAGTGTTTATGAAATAGTTCTAAAGAAAGTCAAGAGATCAAGCTATGTTAACAAGGATGATGATGATACGGAGATGCAATTCCCCCTAGTTCTATCTCTTACCCCCACCCTTTGGTGCGGATTTGGCCTTTCACAACCTCCCATGGAGATATAAAAATGATTGCCTGGAATTGAATGCAAGGGGCCTGAATGATGATTGATGATTGATGATGACACCCTTGCAATTCCTTACGCAAAATGGTTAGTCCACTGTCATCAGCCTATGTTTCTCTTTGTGTATGAAACTAAATGTATGGTTAGTAGTGCTATTAACAAGTTCAGCTCTTTACACCTAAATTTTGTTCATGGCGTTGATGCCATAGCCCATAGGTACTAGGGGTGGTCTGTTATTGTTAGGTTGGTCTAGTTTAACAATAGTAGTTATCGAGTCCACTCAAAATTTTATCTTATTTTCTGTTACTGAGCTAAATGGACTGCAATGGAATGTGTGTTTTGTGTATGGGGCTCCGGCTGTTCAAGATCGTCCACAAGTCTAGGACCGACTTGGGTCTTTACTTGCTTATCTTCCTTACTGCATTTGCTTAGGATATTTTAATCTACTAGAATACTATGACGATAAAATGGGGGGCAACAATAACATCCGAGGGTGGGACGGAAGTCTTTATGCAATGGAGGATGCAAACATCAATGGTCGAAATTCCTTTTAGAGGTCCACACTTTACTTGGACGAACAACCAATCTGAACAATGTTTAATTCTCGAAAGATTAGAGCGAGATTATTGTTCTCATGACTGGGAGGTTCAACATCCCAACAGTGTACTTTTACACGAGCCCATAATCTGTTCAGATCATGCGGCTATTATCTATGACTCTAATACTACAAAGCTTGGTAACAAACGCCCATATCAACTGGAAAGCTGGTGTGTATAAACCTCGCTGAACTTCGAATCTTATCCTACCCTTATGACCAACTCATTTTCACGGGTCTCCAATGTTTACAATTACAAAAAAAAAATAGCAACTTGTCATCAACAATTTCAAGACATGGTGTTTAGATCATAAGAAATTTCAGTGCATAAACTGGAGGACTATTTGTGACAACCTTACTATTCAAAGTTCTGATCTACATAACCTATCATATGCAAACTCTTACATTCAAGCTATTAGGACTTCTCTTCCACACCTGCAGGAAAGTAGAGCTTTTTGGCAGCAACGTATGAAAACAATGTGGTCCTTGTTTGGTGACGTGCCCTCAAAAATTTTGTGCTCCAAATTCAAAAAAAAGATCTATCAAAAAAACAATCTCTTACTTCCAAAATGCAAATGGACAATGGATATCCCATCCCTTGGAGATTGACCAAACTATTCCCACCTCACTCCAGGATGTTTATCAAGATTCTAACTCTCAAATTTCGCTAGACGAGACAGATATCATTCTTCGAGAACTTGATATCCCAGCCATGACCCCAGAGCAACTATGTATCTTAACTCGTCCGTTCCTTGATGAAGAGATAAAAAAATGCTATGTTCTCTATTGGGAATTGCAAATCTCCGGGAATCGATGGTTTCACAGCTGAATTTTTTCAAATGCATTGGGATATCGTTGGACCTGACGTGATTAAAGCTATCCAACATTTCTTTACTACTGGTCAAATCTTAAAGGTGTGGAATCACACCACTCTAATTTTACTGCCAAAAGTAATCCTACAAATCCTAATAAGCTTCGTCATATAAGTTTGTGCAACACTGTCTGTATCTCTAAGTGTCTTGCTTCTCAAATCAAAGTCATTTTGCCTGATCTAATAAGTAATAGCCAACATGCCTTTGTCCCTGGTCATATGATGAGTGACAACTCTATCTTGTCTCATGAGCTACTCCATTATATCAACCAAAAGAAAAATGGTGCTAATACTTTTGTCGCGGTTAAAATAGACATGAGTAAGGCCTATGATAGGGTTCATTGGATGTACCAACGATGACTTAGCCTAGTGGTTAAAATTGAGGTGATGTGAACGATAGGTCACAGGTTCGAATCCCCCCCTCCCCTTCTTTGTAATTTGTACTGCCTTCGTGGCTCCAATGGATCAAAAACAAAAAGGGTTCATTGGATGTTCATTACTAAGGTTCTTAGCGCCTTTGGCTTCCTTCCCTTTTGGATTAATCTCATTTTCCAATGTATGTGTCCTACACCTAATTAATCAACGGTTGTCTATCAGACAATTTCAAACCTTTGTGTGGCCTACGCTAAGGTGATCCTTTATCTCCCTATCTTTTCCTCTTTTGTATGAAAGTTATTCTAGAATGTTAAACTTGGGTCAAGATCTAGGATCTTTTAAAGGGGTCAGTATCAATCGTCATTCACCAAAATTTCACACCTTTTCTTTGCTGATGATGCTCTACTTCTCTTTCAAACAAAAACTCAATCTTGTCTTGCCTTGACTCAAATCACTAACCGTTTTTATTCAATTTCTGGAGAACATCTGAATTTTTCAAAGTCAGTAATTAAATTTAGTCCTGATACTTCTACGAAGGATCAACATATTTTTAAGAATATCCTCGATTTTTCTGAAGTTAATAATTTTTGTATACACCTAGGCGTTCCAGTTAACATTACTAGCAAAAAAACAACTCATTTCAGCTTCCTAATTGACAAAGTTGCAAAGAAAGTTAATTCCTAGAACACCTTTTCTTTGTCTTTCACGACTAAAATCATTCTCATTAATTCAATTCTTGTGGCCATGACATCCCATATTATGCCTTGTCTCTCTATCCCTATTGGTATTTCATCAAAGATTGATTGTATTATCAATTCCTTTCTTTGGTCTCGGAAAGGGAAAAGGGGGATTTCTTGGATCAAAAGAAAGATTACTACTCTCCCTAAGGGTTTGGGGGGACTACAGATTCGTTCTACTAGCACCTCTATACTTGCCTTCTAATGAAATAAGTTTGGCGAATGTACTAGAATCCTTCTCTTTTACTTTTCAAATTATATTTCTCTAAGGGTCCCTATGGAAGTGAATTGAACATATATTGAAAGTATAATGTACAGCCTTATATACTACGAGAGTATCAACTATTACAAGTAAGAAAAATATATCCTTAGAGAGGAGAGATACAAGGGAGAGAATACAGGAGAAGATGTACATAATATATGCAAAGATAACTAAATGATATCTTCTAGATAACCAGAATAATATCTAAGATAATATGAGAAGATTACTGAATATTATCTCCAATATGGCCCCGCAAGATGGACGGGGAATCCGAAAGGCCAATCTTGAGAAGAAGTGCATCTAGTCGTGGCCAAGACAGTGGCTTGGTGAGAAAGTCGGCGAGCTGATCGCCGGTGGAAACATGGGAAACCCGAAGAGTGCCATTTTGTACTTGCTCATGTATGAAGTAAAAAGCAATGGCAAGATGCTTCATCTTGGAATGGAAGATAGGATTAGCACTAAGATGAGTAGCACTAAGGTTATCACAGTAAACAACTGGAATGGTAGTGAGTTGAACGCCCATTTCAGTAAGGAGATTTTGTACCCACATTAGCTCACCTGTGGTGGAGGAAACGGCGCGATATTCGGCCTCTGTAGATGATTTAGCTACGGACCTTTGCTTCTTTGAGCACCACGTTATAGGATTGCGCCCAATAAAAATGACATGACCCATAGTGGAAGTGTAATCATCGCGATCTCCCGCCCAGTCGGCATCGGAAAATGCATGAAGGGTAGATGGAGAATCCCGAAGAAGTTTAATACCTTTGTCAAGGGTACCATTTAAGTACCGTAGCAAGCGTTTAAGAGCAGCCCAATGATCAATGGTTGGGCGGTGCATGAATTGGGACAGTTTGTTGACTGTATATGCAACATCGGGTCGCGTGAGGGTGAGATATTGAAGGCTGCCCACAGCAGCTCGGTAGTCCGTGGGTTCAGCAAGAGGGAAACCAGAACCAGCAGTGAGATGTTGGGTGGTGAGCATAGGAGTGGGAACCGGTTTAGTGTCCAACATACCCATTTTATCAAGGAGATCAATAATGTATCGTTGTTGGCTTAGAAAAAGACCATAAGAAGTAGGCATAACTTCCACACCAAGAAAGTAGGAAAGATCACCAAGGTCTTTTAATGAAAACCTGTGCGCAAAAGACTGAATAAACAGATTAAGATGATCCGGACTAGGGCCTGTGATAATAATATAATCTACATACACAATGAGATAGATAGGTGTAGTAGCATGATGTAGAATAAAAAGAGAGTTGTCAGACACGCAACGCTTGAAACCTTGACCAACAAGATAGGTAGTAAGTTCAGTGTACCAAGCCCTCGGAGCTTGTTTTAAACCATAAATAGCTTTTCTTAGTTTACAAACATGAGTAGGGAAAGTGGGATCAATGAATCCCGGGGGTTGAGCCATATAGACTTCCTCATGTAAAGTACCCTGTAAAAAGGCATTATTAATGTCAAGTTGGCGGAGAGACCAGTTTTGAGTAACAGCAAGGCTTAAGAGAGTGCGAATAGTTGCCGGTTTAACTACAGGACTGAAGGTCTCTGTATAATCAATGCCAGGCCGTTGTTGGAAACCTTTGGCAACTAAGCGTGCTTTATAGCGATCAATAGTACCATGCTTTGTGTATTTTATCCAGAAGACCCATTTACATTTGACAATATTACGAGCCAAAGAAGGTGAAGTTAAATCCCAAGTACCAAGAGTGTGAAGAGAATTGAGTTCCTCCTCCATTGCTTTCTTCTAGAGAGGATGTTTAAGAGCTTGTGTAATTGTTTTAGGAACAATAGGTTTAGGAGTAGTAGTAGTGGAGTTTGCGTACTTTGGGTTAGGTTTGAAAACATTGTTTTTGGATCTTGTAATGATGCCAGTAGGTTGGAAAGGTGGAGGTGTGCCATCAGATGGGTTAGGAGAGGAAGTATTAGTAGTGGGTGAGTGTGGGGAGAAATGGGCCGAAGAGAAGGGGAGGGAGTTGGGCCGGGGGCTGGGGATATAGGGATGGGCGTAGTGTGAGGGAGAAGAAGGGGAAGAAGGGGAGAGTGGGCTGGAGTGAGAATGGGCCGCAGAGGAGGAGAAGATAGGAGGAGAAGATGCGGGTGAGTCTGGGCTTTACGGGTGTGGGTTATGGACTCGGGTTTTGAAGGGAGAGGAAGGGAGATGGAACACCAAGTTTACGGACGGGGAAGAGGAGAAATAGTGGGCTGTTTTGTGAGAGTAGTATAAGGAAAATCATTTTCAACAAATCGAACATGTCTAGAGGTAAAGACACGTTTAGTAGTAGGGTCTAAACAATGATAAGCACTTTGTGTTTTGGAATAGCCAATAAAGATACAAGGACGAGAGTTAGAATCTAATTTGTGAGATGTGTAAGGTTTGAGCCAAGGATAGCACAAACATCCAAAGCTACGAAGTTTGAGATAGTTTGGTGGAGATTGAAAGAGACAATGATAGGGGGATTTGTGAGAGAGAGTAGGAGTAGGGAGACGATTAATTAAGTAAGATGCGGTAGAAAATGCATAAGACCAATATTCAAGAGGAAGTTTAGCATGAGTAAGAAGAGATAAGCCGGTTTCTACAATATGACGATGACGTCGTTCAGCAAAACCATTATGTTGGGGGTATGGGGAGGAGAAGTAAGATGAGAGATGCCATTGATGGTTAGGAAGGATGCTAAGGCTTCATATTCTCCCCCATTATCAGAATAAAGGATGTGAATTGGAGTATTAAAATATTTTTCGACAAGAGCTTTGAAATGAATAAAGATAGCACGAGTGTCAGATTTGTTTTTGAGAGGATAAAACCAAATGTATTTAGTATGATGATCAACAAAAATGACATAGTACTTAAAACCATCAATAGAGTGAACAGGAGAAGTCCACAAATCAGTGTAGACAATATCAAGAGGGGAATGGGATGTTAAAGTAGACAGACCAAAAGGTAGTTTGTGACTTTTATTGCAATAACACGCATTACAATCAAAGGATAAAGAGTTTGTAACTTGAAGATTAAAATCCGAAACAATATGTTTAAAAATAGCTAATGAGGGATGGCCAAGTCTATGATGCCAATTTATTGCCGGTGCTTTGGAAGTTGGAAAAGCTAGAATGTTGGAGGAGATGGAAGGCCATTCATAAACACCATGTTTAGTTGGACCTGTGAGAATTGTTGCCCTCGTGAGGCGATCCTTCAAAATAAAAGAATGGGATGAGAACTCAATAATGAGATTATTATCATGGCATAATTGAGAAATAGATATGATATTGCGATTCATGGTAGGAGCACACAAGACATTAAAAAGATGAATAGACTTAGAAGGAGTATGAAAGAGAGTTAGAGAGCCCGTATGAGTAATGGAAACTCCAGAGCCATTACCTATAGCAATTTCCTCCGTACCATCATAAGGATGATGAAGAGAGATAGTAGCAAGGTCATGAGTAACATGGTGCGAAGCACCTGTGTCAAGCAACCAAGAAGAGGAAGTGGTGGATGGGCCTGCCGTGGCGACATGGGCCTGAGGGGGTGGATTAGAAGTGAGTGGCGGAAGCGTGGGTTTGGCAGTAGGGAATTTTTGTTGGAAAAGCGAACAACGGTAGAGAGAGTGACCTAGTGCATGGCACCACTGGCACTTACCCTTGTAGCCTTGGTTTTTGGATTTGTCAGATGAGTGATTATTTTTGTGATAAGAGTGGGGTTTAGAGGAGGTATTACGAGTGGAGGAGTCCAATGGGTGAGAGTGGGAGTGGTAAGGGCGGGTGGCAGTGGCATGCGCCGAAGCGGGAAGAGGAGTAGGCATAGGTGTGGGAGACTTACGCAAGGCACCTTCGCGGAGTAAGAGCTTCTCATGAAGCTCATCAAAGGTGATGAGAGTGTCACGATTGTTGACATATTCAACCACAGAAGAGAATTCAGTGTCAACAAGACCTTCAAGAACCCGTTCAATTAAGTCTTCCGGTTTGATAGGATCATCTAGAACAGCGAGATGATCGGCACAAATGCGTATAGCATTAACATAGTCGGAGATAGGTTGAGAGCCTTTGGTAATAGCTTTGAGGTTGGCTTTGACAAGCTTGGCATGACCACGAGTGTGGCGAGCAAAAGTATGAGACAAGATGTCCCATGCCTCCTTAGCTGTGGTGGCACGAGAGACTAAGGGGACAATAGTAGGTTCAAGAGTGCCGAGCAAAGCACCAAATAGGAGTTTATCTTGCCTAACCCAAGTGGTGTAGGCTGGGTTCGAAGTGGTGGATAAAGGGGTGGAGGAAGTGGTGATCGTGGCAGAGATAGTTTCATGCGTGCCATCCAAGAATTTGAACAAACCATGGCCAACAAGGATAGCTTCAAGTTGAAGTTTCCAAGAGAGATAATTGAGATTGGTGAGTTTTATGATGTTGGTGAGGTTGACAACAACCAGCGGGGACGTCGGTTCGGCGTCGTTAGGAATGGTGTTGGAAGCCATGAGAGGAGTAGGAGAAGGTGGCCGAAAGTGAAGAAGGGAAAAAAAAAATTGTAGTATTAAACCTGCTCATATACCATATGGAAGTGAATTGAACATATATTGAAAGTATAATGTACAGCCTTATATACTACGAGAGTATCAACTATTACAAGTAAGAAAAATATATCCTTAGAGAGGAGAGATACAAGGGAGAGAATACAGGAGAAGATGTACATAATATATGCAAAGATAACTAAATGATATCTTCTAGATAACCAGAATAATATCTAAGATAATATGAGAAGATTACTGAATATTATCTCCAATAGTCCCAACATTCTTCAAACAATTCAACCAACTACAAGGGTTCCTTCTTCTTCATGGGGTATGAAAGGGCTTCGTGGTGCAAAACCTGTTCTTTTTAAAGGTTGAGCATGGAAAATTGGTAATGACTGTAATGTAAATGCCTTTTCAATTCGTTAGGTAAAGGATATAATTTCGGAGGTGAACTCTTCCATTACTCTGGCCCAGGCTCAAGGACTAAAAAGGTGCACGACCTTATTAATAGCAATTCTCACACTTGGAAGCAAGATATGGTTAGAAATTTTTTTTCATTCCCGGATGCACAAGCAATTCTAGCTATGGAACTTCCTCTGAGTAATGACAAACAGGACTTTCTTTATTGGTCCATGATCCGCTCACTCTTCTTGGATTTTTACCCTCAAAAGTGCGTATGCTATGCTTACTAAAGCTGCTTTACCACGTCATGAGAATGATGCTAGTTTTACTCCCATTTTTAAGACTCTATGGCATCTTCCAATTCATCCAAATTGGAAAGTTTTCTTATGGAAATTGGTTCAGAACCACTTACCTACTAAGGCCAACCTAGTAACAAGAGGGTTGTCTCTGGACCCAAACTGCCATCAATGCCACCACCACCTGGAAGTTCAAAATCACATATTCCGGAACTATACTGCAGCTTTGGTTTTTTGGAGTCAGAAATTTAATTCTGCTCCCTTCAACCCTATATGATCCATTATCTCAAACAGAGTGGATTATTACGCATATCATGCTCTTTCGTAGCGAGGATGGTTTCAATAGTGCGCGTCTCATCAAGTTTATTATTTCTCTATGGTCCCCTTGGCTACATAGAAATGATCACATTTTCAGGGAGAATCAGGTAATTCCTATGACATTGCAACAATGGTTCACTTATTTCCTTCAATTTTATTTGAAGTGGTCTACTCAACAACATCTCTCGGGCCTAAGCTTCCTCCACCCACCTGAGAATAATGATTATCTTCCTCCTGGAATCTGTGTGGCAAACCTAGGAAAGGAAAAGTATGGCACTCCAACTTATATTATTTTGGTTGATGGAGCATGGGACAATTCTAAATACACAAATATGGGTCTAGGATGGAGTATACAGAATTCACGTAATACTAATACACATGTTATTCAAGGTGGTGGGGATTATGGTTCAGCACTTTCCGTCTTGCATACTGAAGCCTTGGCATGTCTTCATGCTCTATAGTGGGCTCAACAACATCAACTTCACCATATCAACTTTTTACTGATTCTATTAATCTAGTTCATGTCTTGCAAGAACATATTCTTCCGCAGGTAAAACTAATCTGGACGTTTGAGAAGATTAAGCAACTCGCTAACTCTTTCAATTGGTGTTGCATCACCAAAGTTCCGCGCCACAACGTTGCAGATGCAGATATGATAGTCAAGAAGTGTCTTGCCACCATGACTTTCTTTACTACTACTGTGCTCTAGTTGTCTTTTGTTTTGTTTTTTGTTTTTCTCAATCGGTGTCAAAATTTTGTTTTCTTCTTTTTTTTCATCAGAAATAACGGATATGAATGAAATTTTTTTCAGAAATTCTTACCCTTCCTTACCTTTTAATTTTTACAAAAAATGGAATTTTACCGATCAATAATAATAATGCCAGCTATTTTAATCTGTTATACATAATAATGTCACAATACCTTATTGATTCATTTTATCAAAGAAACTTAATAAAGAAAGAAGTACTTTGCATTTAAAAAGGGTCAGTCGACCTGGTCTACGAATTTATTCTAACTATCAACGAATTCCTTTTGTGTAATTAGTTAACTTTTTGCATAACTTATCTTAAACAAATCCAAACTACATCAAATGATCAAATGTGTGATTTGAATGATTCAATTAGTAAAAAGATCCTAAAATAAAGTGAACTTATGTAGACATACTGTGACACTACTATGTAAGAATATGTCAAACTATTCAAGTGTTCGATATATATTTTAGAACTCTATAGCGAGATTAGATAATTGGCTCTAACACATAATGTAATAATTAATATGTGTGTCCTTTAAAAAAAATTAATATAGGAAAAAAACAAAGTTATTACATTGAAAAAAAGTTGGAGAGATAAAAGACTATATATTAACTCATAGACACTACACCTAAAATAAAAAAAAAAAACATAGACACTATAAAAAGAAACACAGACAATATTTTAAAAGTATAGTGAAAATGAATGGAGTATTCTATTTACCTTATAAAACATAAACCGATTAGTTATCAAATGTAAAATCTATGACTGGTTAACTCCACTGCTCATATAAGTTTAGGCGAAGCGAATGTACAGGATATAAGTATAAAACTAGTGTGTGGCCCGGGCGATGCCCCGACTTCATACATTGAGTACTTTATTTTTTATTTGCATTTGAGAAAGTTTCAAACTCTTTTTTTTCTAGTCTTTTTTCATTAATTTTTCATATTTAAATGAGGGATTTACATATTAATATGGAGAGATATTTCACAACTCATTGCTAATTAAGATGGTAATGACTAATGAGTGAGATTTTCAACCTAGAAGGTCTAGTGTTCGAATCCTCCTCCATGCATTTTGATTGTTAGTTGAATGGATAATAACATAATGCAAGAAAAAAGGGAGAGGTGACACGTGGCACATAAACTTTCTTAGGAACGCTTTTTAATATATTAGTATAGATGTTCGAAATAAGCGTTAGTTTAGGATCATATTATCTTATCTTGCTGTGGGTGTTTGGATCCTCTAGAGTTCTAAAATAACTCTACAGTAAAGTTTGAGCAATATCAACCATTGAATATAAGATCAATGGCTCATATATTCTCTTTCCAAAATCCCCCTATTTTTTCTCATCAAAATCCACCCTCTAATTTTTCCCTCCCACCAATATGAGCCATTGATTTTTATAATGTATGGTTTAGACACAACTCTAGCGGATCCGCACTGTGCGGTTGCATATCTCTAATCATTAGTTAGTTAGCACAAGATATTATTATCTAGCTTCTGTAATTATCTTCTGTAAATCTTAGCTTTATCTTTTAGTTAATACTATTCTACGTAGCTTTAGTTTACTACTGCTACATAAATACTTGACGATATTAATGTCAAAACTCAACCTTTCTCAAATCTCACATATAATTACACGACAGTGAGAGGAAAATATATGGCTGCAACCAAGAGCATGCAGGTTCACAATAATGGCGGAGAAGAAGATAGATTAAGTTTACTTCACGACACTATTCCCACCGAAATCCTCTCTCTCCTACCAATCGATTCTGCCGTCGCAACCTCCGTCTTATCCCGCAGATGGCGTCACCTTTGGACTGCACTCACCTCTTTCAATTTCATATCTTCATGCGAAAAAACCTCAGAAAAATTCATTGCCATTGTTCAGGGGCGGGGCAAACAAAACGAGGGCCCTATACACTCTCTTAAAATTGGGCCCTTCATAGTTCATATGTAGTTCATATGTAGTTCATAAAAGATATTAGATTCTCAAAATCCACTGAAATCTTATAAATTAAGATTCGCAACTCTTACTACAGACATAAAATCAAAACGACAGATTCAATAATTTTCAATGTTAAAATTCATTATTAATTTATCATCTTCAAATTAATTAGCAAAATAAAACAAAAAAACTACTAAAACTCATAGATCTCCCTTTTTCTTAATATTAACATAACACGAGTCACATTTATCGACGAACATGTAGAAAATCATAGGAATATACGAAGATAAAAACTGAAAAAAAAAATAAAAAATCAGGAAACTAAGAACTAATTTAAAAGATAAACGAAGATAAAATCAAAATAAAAAACTAGAGAGAAGAAGATTTTACGAACAGTGACATCGTCGAAGCTCCATCGGCCAAAATGCTTGACTTCATTCTGCAACGAATCAGAAGATTCAACTGGCAATGGAACTGGAGCTACGTCCGCCGCCGCCATGGTAGAGATTGAGGAGAGAGAAACTCGAGGAGAGAGAAAATGGAGGAAGAAGAAAACTGCAGAAGCGAAAGCTTGGAAGAACCCTCCGGCAAAATTTGTTGAATTGAAGTTCAAGAGTAAATTATATTGGAAAATTACAAAAAAAATAAATAGGGGAAGATGAGTAGAAATTAATGAGAGAGAGTTAGAAGGAGAGAGAGAGTAGCCATTAATGGGGAAATTGGGAATTTGAAGAGGCAAAAAGAAACCCACGCGTGAATAATGATGTTATTAATGTGATGAGTCATAACTCATATGGGGATATTCCCAATGTTGAAACAGCAAAAAGTAAATAAATTTTGCTTCTAACCGGAATTGAACCCGCGTCCCTTTTTCCCATCACTCACCACTTTACCACTGATCCAAATGCTTTGCTTTTGTTTTTCTTTCAAACATATAATACATATAATATATTTCGGGGCCCCTCTATTTTGGGGGTCCTATTCCGTCGCCTATACTGCATGGGCCAAGAACCGCCCCTGCCATTGTTCCTCACATCTTACAACAGCTCACCTCAAAAAATCGGCGCGTTTTCAAACTTCACCTTCAATCTTATTGTGTTTTGAACTGTGAATATTTTGATGATGATAAACACCCTATGCTATAACATGAATGAATATATGTAACAGTGATCGAGCTATCAAGATTGGATGATTTGAAGACAATGAAGTTTAGGTCTAGTCATATATAATTCATGTGTATGCAATGTAATTAACATATTAGAACTTTGTGCTAAAATTAGAAATATGAAATTAGGATGATTAACTATTTTCTTAGAGTTAAGAAAATAGGTGATTATATTAATTTCATGTTTATATAGATTAAAGAAAAAGAAGGGAGAGTTTTGTTAAAACAAGGATTTTGAAAATCAGTTTTAGAAAGAAAAAGATTTTTATTTTCGGAAATAAGTTTTGAAAAGAAAAAGATTTTTATTTTCGAAAATCAGTTTTAAAAAGATAAAAGATTTTTTATTTTCAGAAAACATCATAAAAACGGTCTTAAAGATTTTCCGGAAAAACGAAAATGTTTGTAAAAAGAAAAACTGCTTTTTAAAGAAAAGATTTTGATAAAGATTTTGTGTAAAAACTAATGTGATTAAAATTGGCATAAGATATGGAGAAATCCTTATCTTATAAGAAAATAAAGAAATTCAGTTTTTATAAAAGATAAAGTTTGATTTTGAAAAGGAAAAGATTTTATCCCTTTATTTTAGGAATAAAAAATTATTCAAGAAGATAATTATATCTTGGAGAATAATTCTTATTCAGTTAATTACCTTATATAAGGGATAGAAATCAGTATGATATAACACGTTTTCATATTTGGTGAAATAAAGATTTTGAGAGCTGAAAACGAACTCCCAGAGCACAGTGTACGGCACAGAGTTCTAGTAAATTAAGGTTTCTAAACAACGATTGTAACGATCCTCTATTTGCTTGAATAAGAAGCACGCTTGTGAGGAATCTTTCTTTCTGTAATTCTCATATTATAGTGAGCAGCAACACTTAGGGTTAAGTGTTGGGGAGCACTACTAGAGTTAGTAGTGGGGGAATCGTATTGTATCAAAAGTAGTTGGTGTGTGGAAGTAGATCTCAGAGGTGAGATTGAACCACGTTAAATTTCTGTGTCTTATTATTTGATTTCATTGTTTTCTTGTTTGATACAATTTCGTTCGCGCAAAAACATCAAATGCGAGTTTGCGAGTGAATAACACAGTGCACTCAGTGCCTTATGAGTGTTTTTGCGAAAATCGATTAGTTTTTGTCACACAATTCAATCCCCCCTTCTTGAGTGTCACCTTGAACTCCAACAAATCTCTTTCCGACTTAAGTAAACCTAAATTCGCATAACCAATATTCCGTGAAATTTGTTGCTGAAATGTGGAGGAAATCAGTATCTTGGACCTTTCGCGCAACCATTATATGTTTATGTTTATGTCTGCACCTGGTTTTTTGTTTAGAACTAAATCTTTAGTAATTATGGAATTGTCAGGTTTGCATGGAAATTTCGATTTCCAACTTCCTAATTTGAAGAAGCTTCTTTTGCGCTATCTTACTATATTCCTCCTTGGTTGGAGATTTTATGTAGATCTTGCCCTATGTTGGAAGAATTATATTTGAACTTCAAAATCAGCTTATTTTGCAATCGGCTATCTGAGGAGTATTCTTTTTTGAATTTAGTTGCTCTCAATCTAAAGTCTTTGAGGATAGAGTTGAATATAAATGGAGTTTTGAGATTCTACGTTGTTGCACCGAAATTGACGTACCTTTCGATATCTGATCAGATTTTGTTTTATTACTTTTTCCATGATCCAACTACATTAGTCACGACAAATATTGAATGGAGGTCGGATGAGGAAATGTGCTCGATGGAGGAAGAAATGTCTAGAGTTAGCCATCTTAACCTGCATCTAAAGGGCGAAACCAGTATATATGAGAAACATCAGGTTTTACCACCCGTTGAGTTTTAAACAAGACTCACGATCCTGGCCGCGACGCTTGCAATATGTGCAGGTAATGTTGCGTTTGTCCTGACGAGGAAGCTTGCGAGAATCAGCTTGAACGGCGAAGGCATGAGTCTCGGTGTGGGCAGCCTTGCCACGAGCAATTTCACGAGAACGCTCCTCTTGCAGGAGAGCTTGGTAGGCGCGAGTGAGATTCGCCGCAGGAGTTTGGGACAACAAGTTGGTACAAACAGTACCATAAGCATCATCATCAAGTCCAATTAAAAACTGATGAAGAATTTCTTCATCTCGATCCGCGGCAAGTTTTGCGGCAACATCACAGTCACACTTGACACAAGAGCAAGAACGCAACGGTTTAAGGCGATGCAGTTCATCATATAATCCAGTCAAGTGATTAAAATAATCCTCAATTGTCATTGTTTTGGACTGTTTACAGTCGACTATGGTGGCCCGAAGTTGCTGCAGGCGAGGTCCATTCGGGACGCAAAAACGTTGTTCAAGATATGTCCATAAACTCTTAGCATCATCATAAAACGGGATAGAGGAGGCAAGTTTGGGATCTAAGCTTCGCAATATCCAAGATACCACCATAGAAGTCACGGTCTCCCAATCAATAAGGTTATTGGCAGCCGTAGGTTTTGAAATAGTTTTGTCGACGAATCCGTATATTCTTCGAGCCTAAAGGGACAAGATCATGGCTCTTGTTTAAGCCACATAATTATCACCTTTGAGGGTGACATGAGAGATAAGATTACCGGGTTGATCACCGGAACCTAAGTAATATGGTGAGTGAATATCAATTTTCCCGTCTTCCGTCATCATGCGGCAACAAGCGAACAACCACGCTGGTGGTGCTGGGGCAAAGCAGACGACAGTAGGGAAAAAAAACGAGAGGCTTAGGTGTGTGGCTCCGATACCATGACAATTTACGTTAGGTTTAATGATTTGTGTTAATTACTAATGCTGAAATTACAGCTTATATACATACTTATGAGGCCTTGGCCCATGATAATACAAAGGCTATACAAAACAAACTATTAGCTATACAATATAAACCCAATACTGACCTATCTTTATACGAGCATAGAGTATATTGGTCTCGATTGCTGGAAGAATTTGCTAATTCGTCTCGATTGCTGGAAGAATTTACTACTCTCCATGCAATGTTTTCCCAACTTAAACCATCTTAAGGTGGAAATGGTGGGAACCTATGACGGATTGACGGGTCCAAGGCCATGATTTGGTGTGCACCCGATTTTTTACCAGATTGTTTGATCAGTAAGATCAAGAAAATAGAAATATTGGGATTTCATGGGACGGAGGATGAGCTCGAGCTGCTAGCTTATATTTTAAGTCATGCAATTGTTTTGGAAGAGATTTACATACATGTTCAGATCAGGTGTGAAAATGACAAAGGAGCTCGACTATGGAATGATTGTAATTTATGTAGGTCCTTGTTTAATCTTCCAAGGGGTTCTTCCATTTGTTAGATTGTGTATTCAGGACAGTATCTTCGAGCATCAAGCAATCACTAGTAGAATAATTGATTATTGCTGCGGTGGTATTGCTGCTGTTTTACCCATACGCAGCAATAAATCACGTGAAAAGAAAAGGTAAAATATAAAATATACCTATTGCTGCGGTTTCCAGCCAAACCCGCAGCAATAGGTCTAAACGGGAAAAAAATTCAAATTTGGTTGACTGTTTGACCAGATATATTGCTGCGCCAGATATATTATTGCGGTTTCAAGTCGAAACAGCAGCAATAGATTACAATATTATTTTTTTTGTAATATTTGAACCTATTGCTGCGGTTCCTACAAAAAACCGCAGCAATAGACTCTTTTAATTTACAAAAGATGACACACACGCCCCAATTAGGGTTCTTCACTCAAGACTAAACGCCTCAAGCACGCCAGATCTGGTCCTTCTCTCTCCTCTCTCCTCTCTCCTCTCTCATCTCCTCTCTCGCCCCTCTTCTTGTCTCGCCTCTCTCGTCCCTAAGCTTCTCTCGCCTCGCCGTCGGGCGTTCGTTGCACGAAGAAATCTCGAGTCTCCTAGCCTCGCCGCTCGTCGTGCACAAAGAAATCTCAAGTGTCCCAGCCTCGCCGCTCGTCGTTCGTGGTTCGTCGTTCATCGTTTCGCGGGTGAAGCACGCGACAGGGTGAAGCACGCGAAAGGGTGAAGCACGAGTGTGAAGCACGACGGTGAAGCACACGGAAGGGAAATTCAGATATGAGTTTCATTTTTTTTTTTCTTTTGTAATTTTTATTTTTTTTAATTTTCAGATCTGAGCATTGTGGTTCCTTTTCTTTGTTTTTTTGTATTTTCATTTTTTGTAATTTTCATTTTTTAGGATCTCTTTTTTATTTTCATTTTCTTTTTTTTTTCATTTATTATTATATTTTTTGTAATTAGTTGTAAACTTGTAACTATTGTTTTTTATTTTTGCTTTTTCATTTTAATTTTTGATCTTTTGTATTATCTATGTAACTAGCTTTTTTATCTTTATATATTAATAATTAATGAGATTCATTTGTCATTTCATCTTCAGTTCGTTTGCGAATTTGGTGGATTGACTGGTTTTAATCTTTCAAATTTGATGGCAAAATGCAAAAAAAAAAATTTTTTTTTTTACTTGTACCAGGACCTATTGCTGTGGTTTTTTCCAAAAACCGCAGCAATATACTGTATTTTTTATAATAAAAAATATATATTGCTGCGGTTTCCGGAAAAAACCGCAGCAATATCCATATTTTTATAATAAAAAATATGAATATTGCTGTTGTTTGTCCCATAAACCGCAGCAATATGTTGTAATATTGTTGCGGTTTTAATTACCTATTGATGCGCCCTTAATTGCTGCGCGGTCAAAACCGCCGCAATAGGCCACTTAATGATCGCATCAATAAGCATTTATTCTACTAGTGAATGCCTTCAAGAATGGACATCTTTCATGTGAAATGTTCTACTTCTGATTGACATTGCATAGGCAGGTACTGAGTTCTTGTTGATGTATGCACATAGTTTGGTTCTCTTTTTGAGTGTACATTGATGTCAATTATTCTTTCACAAAAATTATTCCCTTGCCCAAACTGCTTTTCCATTTCTTTTTGTTAATTAAACCCGCTTTTCCATTTCTTTGCCCCCTTTCTCTAATCATAAAAAATATTGTTTTTTCATGCTTTGAATGATCAAGATATTAATTTCCTTTCTTTAAAATCTTTTTGCTCCAAATGAGGTACAAGACCAGAAAGAAGGGAAAAAAAAAGCAAAAACAGAAACTTGAGAAAATACAAACAGAGCTTGACTAAGTAGTTACAAGATGGTCTTATGATTTTGTATCTATATATTGTCTTGTTTTATAAGCATGAGAAACAAACATGAACAGGACAAATCTGTGGTTTTATGCTCAAGCTGAAACTCCAAATGCTCCAATACCAATAATTTCGTCAGTGATCATTAGCAGTAGTTTCAAATTGCTGGTTTTTGTCATGTTTAAATTTCTTGAGGCATAACACTGGTGAGTGGTGAGATTATGATGTCTACAAAGATGCATCCATCCTTCTTGAGCATTTACTGAGCTCATTTTTTAAGACTGATTTTTGTTAATAACATATGCAGACTGCCTGACAAAATTCTGACTTGTTTAAGCTGGTGACTTTGTTATACTTACAGCAAATAGATTGGAAGGAGATTGAACAAAGATTGCATGGAGAATTGCAATTTAAAGGAGCCTTTTTTTTTGTTTTGTTTTTAAATATTACAGAGAATTGCAATTTTGCTAAAACTACACCGATGCTGTATTTGACTGATGATGAGAGCAAAGTTTGTATAGTACTCCTTCCGGTCTTTATTAGTTTACCCGTATTCGTTTTTGGGGCGTCCCTTATTAGTTTACCTATTTCTTTTGTTTCTATTTTCGGAATGGGACCACTAACTTTCCATCATACATACATTCAACTTTAATATAAATTACGGTTTTTTCACCAGATACCCCCGAGTTTTCAAAAAATTCACTTGGTACCCTCCATGTTTTCAAAATTCACCAGGTACCCCTCAATTTTATGTAAATACATCGACATGCCCCTAATGACTAACGACGGTTAACGCCGTTAGTCTTAAACCTCATTAAACCCTAGTAGACCTAATTACCCTAACTAAACCCTAACATCTAACTTCTAACCTTACCCTAACCCTAACCCTAACCTAACCCAACCCGACTACCACCCAACCACCAACCCCCACCCGCACCCACCCCACCCCTGCAGCCCCCACCCCCCCCGCAGCCCACCCACACCTCCCCCCCCCCGCAGCCTTGCCCCCCTCTCCCCCCGCCCCCACCCCATAAAGTGCGAAAATCGAATAAAGTTATGGGTTTCGTCAAGCTCGGGTGCGAAAATTCCGGGGTTTCCTCAAACTCAAATATTTCAGGTTGAAGCATCTACGAAATTCATTCACGGTAACACCGCATAAAGTTTCTCCGAAATTTTAGTTGAAGAAGAAATCGAATTGAATGAGGTGGGGGGTCATGCGGGGGGGGGGGTTGGGGGGGAGGGTGAGTGGTGAGCAAAATTCCGGTCTTTGCGGGCGGGTTGCGGAGTTCGGCGGGGTGGGGAGAGGACGGTTGGGGGTTGCATGGGGGCGGGGGCTGCGGAAATTCGGTGGGGGGAGGGGGTTTCGGCGGGGTGGTGGGGGGAGGGGGTTTCGGCGAGGTGGTGGGGGAGGGGGTGCGGGGGTGGGGAGGGGGGCTGCGGAAATTCGGTGGGGGGGGGGTTTCGGCGGGGGTGGGGGGAGGGGTTTCGGCGAGGTGGTGGGGGAGGGGTTGCGGGGGGTGGGGAAGGGGGGGCTGCTGGGGGGTCTTTGGGGTGGTGGGAGGGTGGTGGGAGGTGGTTAGGGTTAGGGTTAGAAGTTAAGGTTAGAAGTTAGGGTTAGTTAGGAGTTAGGTTTTAGGGTTTAATTAGGGTTTAGTTAAGTTAATTAGGGGTTAATTACGATTAAGACTAACGGCGGTTAACGCCGTTAGTCATTAAGGGTATTTGAGTGTATTTACATAAAACTGAGGGGTACCTGGTGAATTTTGAAAACATGGAGGGTACCAGGTGAATTTTTCGAAAACTCGAGGGTACTGGGTGAAAAAACCGTATAAAATAATAGTTTCTCTTTCTTTCTATGTCCCACAACATTGTTTCTCCTAAAACTCTGTGCAAAAGAAAGGGGTAAACTAATAAAGACCGGAGGGAGTACTATAGTATGTATATTCTTCAATATATCCATTTCTATTCAGCTTGCAATTACAGTTGCTATGTTGCCTTAAACTACCAAATTCTGGCACTCTCGACGAGGATGGGGGAGGGGCATAATTTTACACAATGTTATCTTGCGACATTGCAAGTCTGAAAAATGTTGTGCCGTTGATGATGCCTAGGAAGGTATATGAGTTGATGGGACTCGAGGAGAACTAATAAGGAGTTTTGGGATTCAGAGGGAGCAATTTGAAAAGATAGCAACCAAATTCACTACTTTAGAAGTTATGTTAATTCATCTAAAGTAAGCCTTAACTCATTGGCAAATGCCTTGTTAAAATGAATGTCAGCAATTATAGGAGTGATGATATAGGTGCACAATTGCTTGAATATTAGAGGGAGCGAGATGTCTAGATATTGAAGAAAAAATTCGGAGGAAGGAATTACGTTATACATATAAGAGAAGTTATGCTCAGGAGGAACTAGGAAGGAAGAAAAAATAGGAGTATGGGAGGTTTACATTATTTAGATAAGAGAGGTTTACATCATTCAATAATGATTAGAATAGAGTAGTAGTAATATATATGAAGTGTAGTGATAAAAGAAATTATGCAATGTTAATCATCTAAATAAATTATGCAATATATTCAAGCTTAATTTTGATGGTTCTAAAATAGATAATGGTAACTCTTCGTTTGGGTTTGTAATCCGAGACAAGAGGCGGGGTTCCGTTCTACTATCTGGTGCTAAGTTGTTAGGTCCATTTTCAGCTATTCTTCAAGCTGAAGTTTGGGGTCTAACAAGCTGAAGCTTGGGGTTTAACGAAGGGAATTAGATGTGCTCTTTCCCTTGATATTCGAAATCTTATTATTGAGGGTGATAATCTTAAATTCCCTGAGAAATTAATAATATTATTGCTGATGCAAATGTTGATATTTTCAGGTTCAGTGAGTGCAGGTTTTTTCACATCTTCATGGAAGCTAATAAGGCGGCGGATTTTATGGCTCACAAGGGTCACTCTTGTCCTTCGCTCTTGTATTCCTTCCCTCCTTATTGTCGTAATTTTTCTCTTATCATCTGCAAGGATGTTTTAGGTTGGCCATCGGATTGACGGGATTCTCCTATGTTTTTCTCTCCTAATAAAAAGAAACACTCCTTTTGTCATTGAGGTGTCAATAAACTAATAAAGGGCTTGTTTAATTAGGCATCTTTTTGATAGCTTATCCAGCACAAATCCAAACTACGCCAAACGATTAGATGTGTGATTCAAACGATCTAATTAGTAAAAAAGGGTTTGAGATAAGAAAAATATATGTAGCCAAATTGTTACACTACTATGTCTATAAGAATAGAGAAAGACTGGATATCTAATTATTAGAAATCTAACTTTTGGAATATGAGTGTGTGGGGTATTTTAGTAATTTCACTTAAAGTGATGCTCACCAATTTCTTTATCTTGCTTTTAGATATCTAGTATTTCTTATAACGAGATACATATTAGCACTCCAATAATGAGATAGCACAATTGCATCTAATACATAATATAATAATGGCTCCTCTTAAAAAATTAATATAGGAAAAAGCAAAATTATTACATTAAAAAAAAGTTGGAGAGATGAAAGACTATATTAACAAATAGTTCCTAGTTCCTACACCTAAAATAAATAACATATAAATAATAAGCAATATTAAAAGAAATTAGGATTTCGTGTACTAATATTCTAAAAAAGTAAGGATGTATTCTATTCACCTTAGAAAAATAAATGGATTAATTTCAAATTTTCAATCAGATATAAAATTTATAACTGATTAAGTCCACAGCTCATATAAGTTGAGCAGAAACCTTGCAAGATCATTTGATTAATAACTCAAACCATCCTGACAGTTATAGTGACAATATACATTTTGCGAAAATCAAGTTTTGGCAAGGTAAGTACTACATATTTTGCTTATGATTTTGGTTTTTTGATAATTCACAAGATAAAGTTTTCACTTAACTAAACTTATGTGATAGCAATTAACTGATTAAAATTTAGCAAAATTTAATGGATATTCCCAAATTTGGTACGTGGGTAGTTACTAGGTTTCGGGAGTTAGCAACTCACAATAAAAATATAAGGTATCATGAACATAAAATATGGTTGGATTTTAAGGCTAATGACTAAATGACTTTGTTTTTTTTTAATGACCGATCTAATTGATTTGATGCTTAGAAATCTTGTTATCTGTATTGTTGTTTCCATAATATCTAATATACATGCTTTCACTGATAAAAATATTCAAACATAAAAGGAAAAATTAACACCAATAGTACCAATTATTATTCACATTCATATATTAGCCCCAACTAATGTTTAACTCATAATCTTAAATTTATAAGTTTCTGTTATTTGTGACTTGAAATCTTGTGAAAATGACATAGACTGATTTGAATGCACATATCTCTCAATTTATAAATGGTTTTGTTGTGATTCAAATTGGAGGTGATAGCTTGTTCCAAGAGCTTTCCAACGACAGGCCATATGCCCGATTCCGCTGAGAAACGAGAAAGTCATATGCCCGATCGGACGCCCTTAGCGAACTATGATCGGGAGAACGAACAACGTCCGATTGGGCCTGACACATCAGCCAGTTTTGAATTTAATGGGCGCCCGATCGAGCGATGGGGATTTTGACGCGGGATGTGCCATTTCTTCTAAGATTTTGTGCAGAGTATATTCTAGGGTTTGTTAGGGTTCCTTATGTTATAAAAGGACCCCCTTTGTAGTCATTATTTGACACACACAATTTTTAGCCTCTAGTATTTTAGGACTCCTTGTAATTATTTTCTCTCTGTTTTTCTCCATTATAGCTTAGTGAAGAAGCTCTCGAATCCCCCACCTGTGGACGTAGGTCTATTTTGACCGAACCACGTAAATCCTTGTGTCTCTGTTGTTTAATCTCTTTATTGCTTTACTCACTCTTATTATTTCATTGATTTGTTCTGCATTAATCAAACACTACAACACCCTTTTCCTAACAAACTGGTATTTACAGCAAGGTTTTAAGGTCTTAGGTGTTTATAGAGGAGTTTGATTAAACTATGCCAATGAAATTCAACATTGAGAAATTTGATAGGCAAGTAATTTTTGGCCTATGGTAATTGAAGATGAAAGCCACCTTGGTTCTAAGTGGCTGTCACAAGGCTCTTGAAGGTGCATCCAAAAAGCCTTCGGGTATGACGGATGATCAGTGGGATGAGATGGATTTAAAGGCTCTTCTGGCAATTCAATTATGTCTCTCTAATGATGTCTTGAGAGAGGTTACCAAGGAGACGACTGATGCGGGTTTGTGGTTGAAGTTGGAGTCACTTTATATGACAAAGATTGTGACCAACCGTCTACTACTCAAATCTAGACTTCATGATCTCAGTCTAGAAGAAGGTAAACCGCTTGAGTCTCATCTAAATAAATTCTTCTCTATTATCATGGATTTGCAAAACATCGATGTTGAAATCGATGATGAGGATATGGCTTTTAGGTTGTTGTGTTCTTTACCGCCTTCGTATAAGCATTTTCGAGATACTTTATTTTATGGTAGAGATGATTTGAGTTTGCAGGATGTTGATGATGCCTTAACTTAGAGAGATTTAATTGACAACAAGTTGGTTAATAAATCTAATAATCCTTATGAAACTAATGTTTTGGTTGCTCATGGTGGAAAGAGCTTTGGCAAAAATAAAATATGTAACTATTGTCACCTGAAGGGTCACATCAAAGCCGATTGTTGGAAATTAAAGAAGGAGAATGGGGACAAGTCTAATAAGGACCAATCTGCAAATATTGACAACGATGTCTTTGATGATGGTGTTGCACTTTAATTAGGGTTACGGGATTTGGGGCTACGGTTTCTATGACCTCTTCATGATTGGTGCCCTTTTGAGATCTCTTGGTGAAACGAGAAACCGTGTGGATTTTTCTTTTTTGCTATGGAGTCTATGATAGATTGCTTTTGAGTTTGTAATAAAGTAGCAATCTTGGTTAATCATTAGATTTTTTGTTCTAGTTATGCTATTTCTTATCTCAACTTTGGTACTTTTGTGTTTTGTTAAGTACAATTGCAATTTAGAAATTATTGATGTAATTTGATTTTCTAGAATTACTTAAGTTTGTTGTTGAGATGAAGAAGTGTTTCGACGAGAGTTTGGTCAATTTTGAATAAGCATGCTTGGCGTTGGTGACTTTTATACTCTCAATCTAGGCCATGTGATGGTTTCATATACGGACTTTTGTGTTCGAAAACGCATCGATACACAGTTTATAGAATGTCCGTTTCTTGATTGCCTAAAGTGAGTAGCCTTATGAAATTTTGTTTAAGGTGGAAGTTCTATGTTTATGGTGAGCATTTTTTTTGGTTTTCAGTTCAAGGTGGAGTTATCTTGATTGATCGGTTTCAAGTCAAGGTGGAGATTTGTTATTTGTGACATGAAATCTTGTGAAAATGGCATAGGCTGACTTTGAATGCACATATCTCTCAATATATAAATGGTTTTGATGTGATTCAAATTGGAGGTGATAGCTTGTTCCAAGAGCTTTCCAACGACAGATCATATGCTCAATTCCGCTGAGAAACGAGAAAGTTATGGCTGTTTTACGAAGCACTGTCGAACTGGAATTTCCCCCGATCGGGCGCCCTTAGCGAACTACTATCGGGCGAACAACGTCCAATCGGGACCGATACATGAGCCAGTTTTGAATTTAATGACCGCCCGATCGGGAGGATGTTGCCCGACCCGATCGGGCGATGGGGATTTTGACGCGGGATGTGCGATTTCTTCTAGGATTTTGTGCAGAGTATATTCTAGGGTTTGTTAGGGTTCCTTATGTTATAAAAGGACCCCCTTGGTAGTCATTATTTGAACACACAACTTTTAGCCTCTAGTCTTTTAGGACTCCTTGTAATTATTTTCTCTCAGTTTTTCTCCATTATAGTGAAGAAGCTCTCGAATCCCTCGCCTATGGACGTTGGTCTATTTTGACCGAACCACGTAAATCCTTGTGTCTCTGTTGGTTAATCTCTTTATTGTTTTTCTCATTCTTATTATTTCATTGATTTGTTCAGCATTAATCAAACACTACAACACCCTTTCCTAACAGTTTCTTTCGCAAAAACTCTTCCTAGTGACTGGAAGTGATCAAAATGCGGACCGATCGGGTTTGGGGAACTATTAAAAATCAGCCCACACAACAGGCCAGACCAAATTTCGGGCCGATTTTTGTTGCCTAAAGGCGGCTTTTTCAGATAAAAACGGCAGGCTTTTCGGTCCTAAATCGGTCCAAACCAAAATTTAGACTGAAAAATCATTTTTTTAGTTGCCCAAATCCCTTCCCAAGCGGCACGGTTGTGCGCAAAACTGGGTCCAAAAAATCTTCCCAAGCTCAAGCATTTTTTTGAGTCGTACCCAAGGGTTGGGCTACCATTGATCAGCTCTAATAGTGACTTACAATCTTTACTACCGGTTAAATTATCTATTTTAAAAAAAACATATCTAAGATTCTATCTACCTCTAACATGGGCCCCACCACCACTAATGCCCTGCCACACCACCACATCACTAATAACGCAGCCCTCCATCATTAGTCGGTCAACATCAACCATACTCCTCTTTTCCGTGTTGATTCCCCCTTTTCTGTTACGTTACTTTCAACTTTTATGCTCAAATTTGCAAAAAGATTTCGGATTATGTTCTTTGTTCAATTTCTTAAATAGAGAAAAAATAATTGAACAAGAAAAAAGAAGGAAGACGTATAAAAGATTCATCTAACCAATACTGAAAACATCAACAACAACATCTAGCGGTATGCTATCGTACTCCTCATGATTGATTTAAATCATCCTTCACTCACCTCTCAAATACAGTTAGCTTTTCAACAACTAATACTTCCTCCATTTTTTTTTACATGTTACACTTTGACATTTACACTATTCACAAAGTTTACTTAGACCATCGTTTGTGATTTATTCGTGAATAAAAATATAGTCATGTGGGATCTTGTTAGATTTGTCTTAATATGAATTTTTTTAATATGTACTTTGTATAATTTTCACAAATACAAAATTAGAGATATATGTCCTTGAAGTTTTGCATTGGCATGTGTGAAAAGTAAAGTGTAACATGTAAAAAAAACGAGGGAGTATAAAATTTGGATAAGTGGGGTGTTCAATCAATTCTTTCGATTCGAGTTCAACATCTTCCACTTTGAATGTAGAAGGAGGTGGAGGTGATACTTTCAGATCCATGTCAACGGAAAACCACTCAACAATCCTAATGCAGTCCATTTCAAATTCACGACCATCAATATCATACTTGGTCAATGGTCCAGATGTGTTTTTTGTTAATGGTGAACTACAAAAGCATGCGAGAACCATCCTCCAGTTCAACAATGGAGAAGAGGCTGTTCAATTTTGTTTGGACAAGTTCATAGAGCTCGATGTCAGAAACAAACTTCATTCCCTTGGTAAATTTTATTCTTCTGTTTTGAGCCTAATTTATATTTTAGCTGTATAACTTCTAGTTTTTTTTGTTATCATTTCCTTCTTTTACCTTTAATAATCTGTTTATTATAAATATGGTTCAAATATTTACATAATAGACAAGGAACAACACCCCTTTTATAGTTTTATTCTTCTGATTAGGGGTGTGTAGTTTTCGACCGGGACCGGAATTCAGACCGGAATATTTCGGTCCGGTCTCCAATCCATAAAAATCTATGATTCCGGGTTTCCGATCCGGCCAGGTCCAAACCCGAAATTTTTCGGTCCGGACTGGTGGACCAAGATTCCTGTTTTTTTTTAGTAAAAAAAAAGTTTTAGGGTTCAAAAAAGTTTAAAAAGTTACAAAGCTAAAACCTAATTTTTATTGCTTTTAGAATTATTAAATTTTAATGTATCGAATTTTTAAATATGTTTAAATCTTGGCAAAAAAAAAATTTGTAATTAAAAAATACAGATTCCGGTCCAAAATCGGACCGGACCGGAAAAATTCTGGTCCCGATCAATATAATCTCCGGATTCCGGTCCAACCAGTTCCGGTCTGGTCCTGGGCCGGTGCACGACCCTTTTTATGATAGAGAGAAGTTACAAAAGGAATTTCAAGAACTTTATTCGGGATTGACTGTTGAGCAGCGTGTAATTTATAATAAAATCATGTCTGCTGTATCGAGAGGGGAAGGGGGTGTATTCTTTGTATATGGTTATGGAGGACCTGGTAAGACATACCTAAGGAGACTATTATTTGTTGCATTAAGGCGTAAATGGGAAATTGTTTTGCTAGTTGCGTCAAGTGGAATCGCCTCTTTGTTGCTTCCAAGCGGGAAAACTGTCTATTCTAGATTTGGTCTTCTCTTAAATTTCACTGAGAACTCAACGTGTTCAGCCATTAGGCCAGGATCGAACCTTACAACGCTTCTTATAAGGACAAAACTGATTATTTGGATGAAGCTCCTATGATGCCTAAATATTGTTTTGAAGCTCTAGATAGAAGGTTAAAGGATGTTATGCAATGCATGAATCCAGCAAATCAACATATCCCGTTTAGTGGAAAGATTGTCGTGTTCGTTGGTGATTTAAAACATATATTTCATGTCGTTCCCAAAGGAACCAAACAAGATATTGTGTTCTCAGCAATCAACAGTTCTTACTTATCGGATTTTTGTCGCGTGCAATGTGGATGAAATTAGGGAGTTCTCAGAGTGGATTCTGAACATCGGAGACGGCAAAGTTGGTGAACTGAATGATGGTGAAGCCAATGTAGAATTGCTCATGACACATTGATACATGGAGGTGATGACCCTATTTCTGCAATAGTTGAGAGTACATATCCAGACCAAGAGGATCCTAAATGGGAAGCAAAATATTTTCCGAAAAGAACTACTCTTGCTCCAGCTATTGAAATTGCTGACATGGTTAATGAGCATGTATTGTGTCGCTTGCCAGCTGAAGAAAGAACGTATATGGGTTCAGATGCAATTTCAATCGAGGAAGGGAATTTTGGAGTTCATGAGATGTACTCTACTAAATTTCTAAATACAATCAAGTGCGGGGGATTGCCAAATCATAATATTAGATTGAAGGTAGGGGCACTGGTGATGCTCCTAAGGAATATTAACCAGACTTCTGGGCTATGTAACGGTACCAAGTTAGTCATCAAGCATCTTAGCAATCGCATTATCGAGGTTGTTGTTGTATGCGGCAGTAATCTAGGGGACAAAGTTTTTATTCCCAGGATGACACTTACACCATCAGACGCAATAAAGTTCCCGATCGAATTCCAGAGAAGACAGTTTACATTGGTTGTATGTTTTACAATGATGATAAATAAAAGCAAAGGAAAGCACTAGTGGAAAAAAGCTCATCCGATCTGGTCAAAACCGGACTTACCGCTCCGATTTTGGTCCGGATCGGATGTGCTAGCAACGGTTATGAAGGATCAACTGATCCGGTCCAAAACCAGATCCGTTTGTCACTAACTGATGCAGTTTTGCAAGAAAACTGGATCAGTCCGCAGAGCCACAAGCAGGGGATGAACCAAAACCAACACTCAAGCATACGAACTGATTATACAAACTAAATTACAAAAATTTCAAGCAAACTAAATTACAAAAAATTCAGGCAATCTAAATTAAAGAATAACAAATATTATACAAACTGATTAAAGACGAAAAAGTTGGAAACGTAATATTATACGAAATGATTATACAAACTGATTAAACCAAAAACAAAAACTCAAGCAAAAAGACGAAACCAACACTAGATCTATACATAATAACGAAATTAATTGGAAACGAAATTAAAATGGAAATTAAATAACTAAACTATACATAAAATTTAAAATGTTGAACAATAACGAAATAAGAACCCTATATCTATGTTTCCATTTAAATTGAAACTAAAAAATCGGAAAAAAAAAATCGAACAAAATAACAAATCTAAACCCTATATTACATGCGAAATTCAATCATCTTGGCTTCGCCATCATCTTCGTCTCTTCATCATTCGTCTTCATCTCTTCGTCTCGCCGTGCGAAGGTAGTGAAGGCGGTGGTGGTTCCTTGAATGTTGAAGCGACGGTGGTGGTTCGTTGAATGTTGAAGCGACGAAGAAAGGACGGCGGTAGTGAAGCACCGGTGGTGGTTCGTTGTTGGAACAAGGAGGAAGGAGAAGCGATTAGGGAGGAAAGAGAGGAGAGGGGGCTGGAGTGTTTAGGGTTTGGGGGGTGTATTGGAGCGCAGGAGGAGAGGGGGATTGGAGAGTTTAGGGTTTGGGGGATTAGGGAGATGAGAGAGGAGAGGAGAGTTTGAGCGTTATATCCACCAAACGTGATGGGCCGAGCAATTAGCGTCTGGGCCTAACATTTACTCCGGTCTTGTGAACTGGATCAGTTAACTGAAAACCGGATCAGTTTTCTGTTAACTGGTCCGGTTCACTAAGAACCGCAACGATTTGTGTTGCCCAATTTCCCACCCAAAATTTCGAGGAATTACATATTCGGTTCTCTTAGGGACCGCATCGGTTGTGTTGTGACAGATATCGTTTTTTCCACTAGTGAAGTCTCTAGCTCACATAGGATTAAATCTCCCTCGGCCAGTGTTCAGCCATGGACAATTCTATGTGGCTGTATCAAGAGTTACAAGCAAAAAGAGTTTGAAAATTTTAATATGTGATAAAGATCGTGGCAACTCCAGTGTTACCACTCATGTAGTATATAAGGAAGTATTTCAGAATGTGTAACAAGCATATAGACATTTATACTATTTAAATTTTTTTTAAATGAACTCTAACATTGACATCCCGCGCATTTTTGTATGGATTTTTAAACTAGTACATATATATATATATATATATATATACATATATATACATACATATATATATATATATATATATATATATACATATATATATATATATATATATATATATATATATATATATATATATATACATACATATATATATACACATATATACATACATATATATACATACATACATACATACATATATATATATATATATATATATATATATATATATATATATATATATATATATATATATATATATATATATGCTAGTATAGATTTAAGAGTATTTCTTTTTCTTTCTTTTTTTTTACAGGAAGAAAAAAATATTTCATTCATAAGGGATAGCCAAATGACACTTACAATCAATTTCTGAAAAATTAGAAATTCCAACACAAGTATATAACACCTTAGAACTAGATATAATGCAAATTTGATTAAAAATAGCCTTAATAAAAAACTTCATCCGAAGCAATACAATCTGTGAGTTCGCTCTGATTCGGCTTAACTTGCTTTGATGCATAGTCGTTTGGGTGAAAATACTTCTGTGGTCTTCTAGATTCTTACAGAGAATAGAGATTGTTAGATCTTCCACCTTCATCAGACGAACAAAGAAAGAAATTGAAGACCCTAAATAAATACCATCTTAAGGATGGGATATACTTATTTGAAGCAATTAAAGAAGTTTTTGGGGATTACCTCCGGTACGAAAACTAGTTGAAACCCCTACAAAGATTCACAATTGAGGCCAAGAAGAAAAAGAGATGAAAGAGAAAGAAGGGTAAAGAATGAAGGAAAAACTTTCAAAGAAGCAGAAAAAAAATCTCCCAAGGAGAAAGCCTAGAGAGAAAAAACTCTCCCACACAGAGAAAACCTAGAGGGAAGTGTCAATATGACTAGTACTAGTAGTGTTTACTCCTATAGTCCTAAGAGTACTTCTTGAATCTATTCAGGAGTCCTTATTTAGAGATAATATTTCTTGATATTATACTTATTTTAGTACTATTTGTTTTCCTAGTCCTATCTAAATTAGGTTTATTATTGTACAATAGATTTAGTTCATCTAATAATAATAATAAGGCGAAATTTCAAAAAACTACCTTTTATAACTAACTTTTTTAAAAAAACTACCATTTATAAATTTTTTTTCAAAAAACTACCTTATATAACAAATTCATTTCAATATACTACCATTTTATGTTTATATTTAATAATAATCAATAAATGACAATCGCCGTAGGTGTTGCTACCGGTGGGGTAGCGAGAAAAGAGGAAAGAAACGAGAGGGGAAGAAAGAAAAGCAATTTATGGTGACTCAATTATTAGTGATTAAACCCCATTAATGGTAAAATGGTAGTATATTGAAAGGAAATTTGTTATATAACGTAGTTTTTTGAAAGAAAATTTTTAAAAGGTAGTTTTTTGAAAAAAAATTGATTATAAAAGGTAGTTTTATGAAAATTTTCCTAATAATAATAATCTTAACTTTTGGCTTTCAATCTATTTTGTCAGCAAAAACAAGAAAAAAGAAAGAATTCTTATCAAAAGCCAACAAGGATATAAATGTTGGTGCTTGATGAATTATTCTCAAGCCTCGCATGAGTAAGACGATGATGCAACCCTATTAGTATATGTAAATATATCTAGTTTGTATATCCTATTGTATATTAGTTTGATCTCCTTCCTTGTTTAGGAGTCTTGTTTAGGTTGTATATATTCTATTGTGTGCAATGAGAAAAGGCAAGGGATTATTTCCTACATGGTATCAGCCTAGGTTTAGGGTTTCCCCTCCTTCCTTGCGTGTCTCTGCCCATCTCACGCCTTTCTCCTCTTCTCAGCCACCATGACCGAAACCTCCAAAACCCCCTTCTATGATGCTCTTGCTGTAAACAACATCAAGATCTTCATCCTTATTACTTTAGAGATGGAAAAAGTTCAGTATTCTTCCTAGGCATAACTTTTCAAGATCCATGCTCGAGCCTATCAAGTCATCGACCATGTTATTCCCCCTAAAACCTCCACCGAATCTCCTCAACCTTTCCACTGCCGATCGTGAGTTATGGTCGCGGCTCGATGTTGTCCTACAATGGATCTATGGCACGATGTCTACCTATCTCCTTCACACCATCCGTGAACCCGATTCCACGGCACAACAAGCATGGGATCGTTTGAAAGACATTTTCCTAGACAATCAACACTCTCGTGTCATTCACTTGGAAAATCAATTCACTAATGTTCATATGCAGGACTTCCCTAATGTTTCTTCCTATTATCAATGCCTCAAGATGTTGGTCAATCAACTCTCTAACGTTGGTGCCTCGGTTAATGATCAACGTATGGTTCTAAACCCTTGTGTGTGGCCTTTCTAAAGGGTATGATCAAGTTGCGGCTATGATTCAACAAAGTGACCCACTTCCCTCCTTTTACAAGGCTCGGTCAATGCTTACCCTTGAGGAGTCTCGCCAAGCCTCTCAGGCGGCCGTTGAGGCCACTGCTGCTGGGTTCGCGCTCCTCGTCACAAGTGAGGATCACATGGATTCTCCCTCTCAAAACAAGCCCCTGCCACGCAGCACTTCAAACTGTGGCTCGCGTCCCTCCCACCACTACAACCGTCGTGGTCTCGGTAGCAGCAGCCGCGATAGGGGATGCGGTGGGTCCAGCAATGGCCGCGGTGGGTCGCAGTAGCCTCAGCAGCCCACGCAACAACAATAGCAGCAACCCTCTCAATGGGCGCCTTGGGGTCCGTGGCAGCAGCCCCTAGCGTGGAGTCCATGAGCCTTATCACCATGGGCTCTACCTCCATACCCATATACCCCCACTGCCCCGTGGCATTGTCCTCCTGCTGGGCGATCATCTCAGCTCAGGGTTTTAGGCCCACGCCCCTCACAGCAAGCCTTCACGGTCCAAGGTCCTGCATCACCAACCTATGAGGCGTGCCCTACTGACGTTGAGGCCGCAATGCACACCCTATCTCTTACTCCTCCGGAAGATGGGTGGTACATGGACACGGGAGCCACATCTCATATGACATCTCAACAAGGTATACTCTCCTCTTATTTTGATTTGAGCACTGAACGTAATATTATAGTTGGCAATGGTAATTCTATTCCGATTCGTGGCATTGGTTAGTCTCAACTTCCATCCCCTCTCCCGCCCATGTCCCTTAAAAACGTTCTTCATGCTCTCCACCTTGTTAACAACTTGATTTATGTGCGTAAGTTTACTACTGATAATTTTGTGTCTCTTAAGTTTGATCCATTTGGTTTTTCTATGAAGGACCTTCTGACGGTGACTATTCTTATGAGATGTGATAACTCCGGGAATCTCTACCCTCTTACCACCACAAATAACTCGACCACCGGACCCTCTACATTTGCTTCCCTCTCCTCAACACTTTGGCATGATCGTTTAGGACATCCTGGCTCCCTTGTTTTAAGTTCTCTACAAAAGCACAATTTCATTTCTTTTAATAATAAATCGAGTCATACTTTATGTCCATCATGTCCTCTTGGCAAATTTGTTAAATTGCCATTTAGTACTTCTTTATCTACTACTCTCATGCCTTTTGATATTATTCATTGTGATATTTGGCCATCTCCTACTTTGAGTTCTTCGGAACATCGATATTATGTGTTGTTTTTGGATGATTTTACAAATTTTGTTTGGACTTTTCCTCTCTCTAAAAACTCCGAAGTCTATACTATCTTTCTTCAATTTCATACATTCATCCGCACTCAATTTGAAAAGAACATCAAAACATTTCAATGTGATAATGGCCGTGAATATGATAATGCACCTTTTCGTCAATTTTGCAACACTCATGGCATTCAATTTCGCTTCTCTTGTCCCTATACTTCCTCTCAAAATGGCAAATCGGAACGCAAAATCCGAACTCTTAACAACACTATTCGCACTCTAATAGCTCATTCCTCCGTGCCACCCTCCGTTTGGCACCATGCTCTCCAAATGACCACCTACTTACACAACATTCTCCCCACAAAATTACTCAACTATCGCTCTTCCACTTCTCTTCTATATCAACGTAATCCTACTTACTCTCATATTATTAGGATTTTCGGATGCCTTTGCTACCCTCTCCACCCCTCCCCCACAATCAACAAACTTCAAGCTAGGTCTACTCCTTTTGTGTTTTTAGGCTATCCATCCACCCATCGAGGCTACAAATGTTATGACTTGTCTAGCCACAAAATCTTCATATCTTATCATGTCCTATTTGATGAGTCCCAATTTCCCTTTCAAAAAGTCAACTCCACTCCCTCCATTCATATGATTTTCTTGACCACTCTCCCTCACCCCTCATTACTCACAATCTACCCAAGCTTCTACCCGCCCAGCCCACCCCTCCCTCCCTCTCCCTCTCCTTTCCCTCCTCGAAGCCCAGCTCACTCCCCTATGGGCTCTCCTCCCCATCCTGGCCCAACTCCCTCATCCTCCTCCCTCCTTCCTCTTGTGTTTGACACGCCAGGTTTCCCTGCATCCACACCTGGCCCAGCCGCGTCCCCAGGCCCGCGTACTCCCTCCTCTAGCCCAACTCTCTCCCCAACTCCTTCCTCTCCCATACGCTCGGCCCAACACTCCCCCATCCAGTTTGGCACCTACTCTCCATCCCCTCACCCGAACCTCAGCCCACTCACAAAATGGCCACCCGCAGCTCCGACGAAATTTACAAGCCCAAAGTTCAATTTAATTTGTCTGTTTCTGCTGCCCCATCTCCCCTTCCTAAAAACCCGATGGCTGGCCTTAATGACCCAAATTGGAAAGATGCTATGCTTACTGAGTTGAGTGCTCTTATAGAAACAAAGACATGGGAGCTTGTACCCCCCCTGATGCCAATGTTATTCCTTGTATGTGGCTTTTTCGTCATAAAAAGAATGCTAACGGTGATTTTGAAAGGTACAAAGCTCTCCTTGTTGTGAATGGCAGGAATCAACAGATTGGTATTGACTGTGATGAGACTTTCAGCCCGGTGGTTAAACCGGCCACCATTCGCACTGTTCTCAGCATTGCTCTCTCTCTCTCATTCTTGGTCCATTAACCAGATGGATGTCAAGAATGCTTTTCTCAATGGTCATCTTGATGAGACAGTGTATATGCATCAACCGCTTGGTTTTCGCGACCGCACACACCCCGGACATGTGTGTAGGTTACGCAAGGCTCTTTATGGTTTGAAACAGCCCCCCCATGTGTGGTATTGTCGATTTGCTACTTTTGCTTCTCGTATTGGATTTATTGACAGTAAATTTGATGACTCGTTGTTTATTTATCAACATGGGAAAGCCACTGCTTATATTTTATTATCTGTGGATGAGATTGTTCTTACTGCTTCTTCTGAGGCTCTTCGTGTGTCCATCATGTCACAACTTAGCACGGAGTTTGCCATGATTGATCTGGGTCCTCTAAACTCTTTTATTGGTATATCAGTTACTTGGGATGCCGGCAGTCTCTTTCTTTCTCAGATACAATATGCCACTGATATTATTGCTCGTGCAAACATGTCCTCATGCAAGCCATCATCCACTCCTCATTCCAAGCTCACTGCTGACTCTGTCCCTCCTGTTTATGATCCATCTCTTTACCGCAGTCTTGCAGGAGCCCTCCAGTACTTGACTTTCACCCGTCTAGACATCTCCTATGCAGTTCAACAGATTTGTTTATTCATGCACAGTCCTCGTCAAGAGCATATGCAGGCCCTTCGCCGCATTATTCGCTACTTACAAGGTACTATCGAGCTTGGTCTACATCTTTCTCCTTCCTCTACTACAGGTCTCATATCCTACACTAATGCTGATTGGGGTGGTTGTCCTGACACCCGACGCTCTACCTCTGGCTACTGTGTTTTTCTTGGAGATAACTTGATCTCTTGGTCTGCGAAACGGCAATCCACTCTTTCCCACTCTAATGCTGAAGTTGAATATCGTGGGGTCGCAAATGTAGTAGCCAAAACTTGTTGGCTATGAAAATTACTTCTTGAGCTTCATTGCCCTCTCAAACGAGCCACCTTGGTGTATTATGACAATGTGAGTGCAGTTTATCTGTCCGGTAACCCTGTACAACATCAACGCACCAAGCATATTGAAATGGATACACATTTTGTACACGAAAAAGTTGCCCTTGATAAGGTTCGAGTCCTACACTTTCCTTCACGTTATTAGATTGTTGACATCTTCACCAAGGGTCTTCCTAAAATTCTCTTTGATGACTTTCGAGACAGTCTTCGCGTCTGTTTGCCTCCCGCTCTGACTGACTTTCGAGACAGTCTTCACGTCTGTTTGCCTCCCGCTCTGACTGCGGGGGTGTATTAGTATATGTAAATATATCTAATATTGTATATTAGTTTGATCTTCTTCCTTGTTTAGGAGTCTTGTTTATATTCTTTTGTGTGCAATGAGAAAAGGCAAGGGATTATTTCCTACAAACCCTAATGGATTTGAATGTTAGATGACCTACTTATACCCTAGATATGAACAAATACCAACACTTATTAGTCTTTGTTAAGAATAAATACTAAGATTATTATTGTTGGCTAGTCATAATTTCTTTTTCACTCTTCAGATATGAAACTGCCACTACCCTTTTTCTTCACGTTCTCTTTTCTAATCTTTGCAAATTTGAAGTTGATAACCTTTTAGAGAACTAAAAATTGTTAAAATGATGCACATTCCGAATGGGGGAGGATTGAGTTTTTAATTAATGTAATGTTATCTTCTTAGGTAGCTAATTAATGCTTGAACTTATTATCATTGGCATTTACACTCTATTGTCTTTGTATATCATGCTAGACGTGTTTTTTTGGAATATAATGCTTTTTATGAGCTGAATTGTTTTCATTATTCATGACTTCTTTTTAATTTTAATTTAAATTAAGAATCATGTTCAAAATTATTTTGCATATAAGTAGATACAATTATAAAATGTTAAAATTATCATAAACGACTTATAAGTATGTAAAAACGTTATTATTACTTCACCTAATTATTTTGATGTTTATTTACTTTCCTTATTACATTGTTGCACTATTAAGATGTTCTTCTTTAATGGAACTTTGAACAAACATTTTCAGTTTATTTGACATAATTATGCAATTAATGAACTTTTTATATGCTTTAGTACATATGTCATGCATATAAAGCTAGAAATATAAACAATAAAACAAACAGTAAGTTTTGAGTGAAAATAACCTTGGGTGTACCATAAGGTATTGTGCACCAGATTTGTTCAAGTTTTTTATTATACAACAAACTACTCTATATACTTTCGAAAATTATCTTTTACAAAAAAAAAAAAAAAAAAGAGTTCTACATAGATTTAAATACATATAAGGAGTTCTAGATAAGCTAAAATTAGAGTTTGGTTTTGCATGAACAACCTAAATTATTATATTACGTAAATTGTGTATAACTTTTGCTACGTGATTCGGAATATTTTAATTTTTGTTCCATTGGATAGTACTCGAAATATGCTCCAAAATAAGATCCATTTATAATATAGTTCAACAACTTATGAAATAGAGAGCGCCATGTTGAATTGTCATGTCATTATCTTTTATTTTAAATATTTTAAAAAATAGAGTTCTACATATATTTAAATACATAAAATGAGTTTTGGATAACGAGAAATTAGAGTTTCGTTTTGAATAAACAACCTACATTATTATATTATGTAAATTGAGTATAACTTTTGCTACCTAATTTAAAACATTATAATTTTTTACCATTTGAGAATGCTTGAAATATACTTCAAAATAAGATCCATTTACAATATAGTTTTACAACTCATGAAAACATATATTTAACTAGATGAATGGTAAGGCATTATTTAGTCATTTTTTTAGATAAATATAATAATAGTTATAATTATAGTGTACTATATGTGACTATAGCATTTTATCATAGGTCCAATTTACATGATTAAACATATTATCTTTCAAAACCTCAGTCTTACGAGTTCGGATCCTCTAGAGTTTTAATAAAATTCTACAAAGTAGAGTTGTATATGAACCATACATTTTAAAATCAAGGGCGTTTATTGGTGAAAGGGGGGAAACAAGGGGGTGGATTTTAATGAGAAAAAATAGAGGGGTTTTTGGAAAGATAATATGTGAGCTATTGATTTTTTATTCAATGGTTGATATTACTCAAACTCTACATTGTAGAGCTCTTTTAGAACTCTAGAGGGTTCAAACACCAGCCTTGCTCAACAGAACCAAAACAATTTAGTATGCCAACAAAATTTATTAAGGAAATTTTGTTGTTACAATAAAAATTATATCTATAGCGATAAAGTTATATATATATATATATAGTTTTGGATGATGAAAAAATTAGAGTATGATTTTAAAAAACAACCTTAGAATATTATAGGAAGCTCCACCTAAGCATGACATGTCATTATTTTTAATTTTAATTTTTTTTTAAAAATATTGTTTAACATATATATAAATACATTGTGGTGTCAATCTGGGTCACTGGGTGGGTTTGGGTTGACCCAACCTGGGTCGGAATGATTTGGGTCGGAATAATCTGGGTGAGAGTGTGCCATGGGTCGGAACTGGGTGGGTCGGGTGGACTTGGGCCGGGTTCAACTGGGTGGGAGGCTCTCGGAACTGGGTCGGCCGGTATCCGGGTTGGGTGAATTTGGGTCGGAATGGAATAAGGTGGAGTCGGCCCAAATCGGCTTTCGGAATAACTTGGGTCGGAATAAATTGGCTTTCGGAATAACTTGGGTCGGAATAAATCGGCTTTCGGAATGACTTGGGTCGAAAGAAATCGGCTTTCAGAATGACTTGGGTCGGAAGAAATCAGCTTTCGGAATGACTTGGGTCGGAATAAATCGCCTTTTGGAATGACTTGAGTCGGAAGAAATCGGTATCGAAATGACTTGGGTCAGAATAAATCGGCTTTCGGAATGACTTGGGTCGGAAGAAATCGGCTTTCGGAATGACTTAGGTCGGAATAAATCGGGCTCTATATAGGACTTGGGTCGGCTGAAGCCTCAAACCGGCGGCGTATTGTGAATACAATGATACACTGATATTGTGAATTGTGATTGAGTCATTGTGAATTTTGTGATAATACATTGATACTTATATTACTAATTTAAAAAGTTACTAAACTAAGACTTATAATATATATAGTTATATTATTGGCTATTGCCCATCGGGTTATTCTTATTCATGATTGCATAAGTATTCAAGTAACAACCATAAGGGCTTAGGCATAAGTCCATACCGATTATGGATGAGAGTCAATAAACTATTAAACTTAAAACATTTAGTTAGTTAGTGACTTACTCACTCTCACTGAGTCACTATATAGCAACAAAAAAGAGTTAGAATTAAAGAATTAGGTTGACATTAATGAAAGCATCATAACTATAAAATTGTTTGACTTTCGTCGTTCATGGAACAACTGAACAAGTAACAATGATCAACGTTAATCGAATATGAAGATGATAACTGTGATCAAGATGATACATAATCATATCAGTAGAGGATGAAACATTGAAACTATGAAAGTAGATCAGAGTTAATTAAGACCAATCATATCAGTGGAGGATCAGGATCGTTGATGTTTCGGTTGTTGATCTTAAAAGATAGTAACATAGAAGGCGATTTTATTAAACGGTCCATATTTGGAAAACCACGTTACGGTTATTTATCTTACAAAATAGGGCTCGATTTTATTACACGATTCAAAATAACCGAAGCATCATTAGATTAGATTGATCGACTTTCGTTAAGTTAAGGTTCACATAAATCAAATGATCATAAGATTGATTGTCTTTGACATTAATCAAAACCATCAAAAGATTAATCGTCTTTCATCTTTCGTGTTACGGGATTCTTTATACAAGATAGAGCTCGATCATCGATGTTATTACACGGTTAACAATAACAATATAGAACAACAAGTTTTGCTTCTCGTCGTAAATAATACTAGCTTTATATGCACGCGATGCGTGCGAAAGTATTTAGTAAGTTGAAATAATTGCGTAATTGCAATTAATAATCTGAAATAATACATAAGTAAGAATATTATGGAAGAGAGGAGAATGAATTGATAGTTTGAGCACAATGTTTTTAAAAGAACAAATTTAAAAATACTCTAATGTTGTTTGCGGTGTTTTTTTTTTTAAAAAAAAACACTTTATATACACGCCATGCATGCAAAATCTCTTTTATACTATCAATATCAATTTTACAATTCTCCAAAAGTTTCCAAGCTAGAAATTTAAAAAGCTCAGAAAACAGATAATAAAGTAAAACCGTGGAAGTGGTATATTTGAAGAGTTAAAAAAAAGACTGTGAATTGCCAACAATAAAAATCCTATTATTTTTTATCAAAGAGTAAATAATATTTGATATTTATTATTCATTCAAAGTGCATTTCTTGGCCTTTAGCGTTGAGAAAGTTCCTTACTAAGTAGTACTTATTTAACACCTCTGTATCTCCATTTACCATTATCTCTGTTGCTTCTTTCTCTTTCTCTCGCTCCAAGCGCTTTCATGATCTCAATTCTCATCAGTCATCACTCCATTCACTCAATTCTCATCAGTCATCACTCCATTCACTCAATCACAAAACCTTGATCAACATCACAGATCATACTATACTCCATCTAATTCTATTTTATAAAATCCCGAAAACATCAAATGTTGATTTTCTTTATGTCCTCATCACTTCATCAGATACCAATCATACCATAGACAACAACTACAAAACAAAACTTTTCAAAATCCTAAAATTACTTACAGCAAATCTCAGCCGAAAGATGGTGATAAATTTCTAAAATCTTCACTTATAAATCAAGGATACATTAAAGCTTTCATCATAGATTTGCATAGCATGATATTTTAACCATCACGCAATAAAATATTATCAGGCTTCGCTTATAATGCAAATGAAACAATGAAAACAATCCAATTAAAACATTAAGCATGAATTCCCAATTAGCATGCAATTAAAATTAGAAAACAGAAACTCTAATCATGTTGATAAAGAATAAAAATTCTAAATAAGACATTGAAATCACAATCATAAACAATGGCAAATGAACACTCGAAATGGAAATGAGTAAAAGAAATCAAGAGAAAAAAAAAACAGAAAATAGAAATTAACCTGATAAAGATCAATTTACCTAAATTCCAAATATGGAGTTTGAAATTCAAATGATTATTCACAGATACAGAGCCACAAAGGTGCAGTGGGCGGTGGGCCTGTAGTGGTCTTCTGGTGGGCCCGTTGGCGGTAGTGCGGTGGTGGCCTTCGTCAGTTCGAACTTCCGAGAGAAAGGGAGGATGAGTTTCGAAGAGAGGTAGCGTGTTGGCAGTTAATCATGGGATTTTTCCCACTAAATAAGGGGTTTGTATATTTCAAAAAATAAGGTTTGATATTGGAGAAGTTATTGATTTTGAAAAATCTACATTTATTATCTTTTGATTTTTTTTTGTTTTCCTCTTTCCCTTATTCTATTGGATGTAATTTGCTTAATTTCTTGGAGGTAAAATAGGAGTTTTTATATTTTGGTGTCCTACCCATATTCACGACTAGCCTTATTTCTCGTTGTGAATGTACAAGATCTCGTCGTAAGAAGTTGAAATATTTTCGCAGAGAGAAAAGCGTTCTCGCGGGACTAGAATTAATTTGGGAGGGCTTTTGAAATTGAAAATTTTAGAAACACTCAAAACCCTAAATTTTCACTTACCCAACCTCAAACTCACTCAAATACTGAGTGAGAGAGAGAGGGGTTGTTCAGCGGATCGAGAGTGAAAATTCCTCAGATCTTTCTGCAAATGCTTCTCCTTCATGACTTCCCTACTTCAATTGCCCTATTGTGTTCTTCCGCTCTCTTGTTTTCATCATTTTCCTACTTCTGGTGAGTTTCCGTTTCGTTTTTCTTAGTACTAACTTGTAACATTTCTCTATATTGTTCTTCGCAAAATGAATTCTCTCAAAAGGTATTAATTTTTTTTCCCATTTTGATAGATGAATCCGGAGAATGATCTATATGCAAAGATGAATCCAAAGTTAGTTACTTACCAAGTACGATCTATATGCATAATTCTTTTTGTTTCTATGAAATTATCCTCTAATGTTATACTAATTTCACTGTTTATGTTTTGTTCTTTCTTAACTTCTTATTTGTTTTCTCTCCAATTGCAGTTTTACTCTACTTTTCTTTTATTTCGTTCTTTTATATATATCTTGTCTGTGTGAAATTTCACTCTGACTTCTTATTTGGTTTCAGTATCATGTTCTTTGGCTGATCTGTTTCAAGCTCGGTTTTTTTCTTGGATTTAGGGGGTTTTAAGATGGGATTGAAAAGAAAAGTGATGGATTAGTTTAATTAGAAGAGATTTCAGGTTCTTTCCTCAAATTAGAAAAAAAAATCTAGGTTAATTAAAGATTGATTGTTTGTCAATGCTTGAATTTTCAGATGCCATAATGCATCTTTTTCTATTTTACTTCTAATTCCAGTGATGTTTAACTTAGTAATCAATGTTTTATCTTTTTTATGTTGTTTGTTAATAGGATGTTGCCACTCGTGACAATTTCTCCTAGAAGCATCTTAAGATGAATTACCCCGAAAGAGAAAGTAGTTTGTGTTAGTGTGGGCATAATTGGAGAGAAGTGGACTTCAATGGTAATTTTGGTTTCTTTTGTCTTTTTTTCTCACTTCCTTGCTTAATTAGCTTGTTATATCTTTCGACTTTAGTTGGTTTTAGCCTAAGAGGTTATATTGATATATACGACTATAGTCTATAGAAGAGCATGACATAAGAGTGGGGAAGAAGAATTTAGAGCATACCGTTACATTTATAATTATGAAGCTATATGCTAACTGATAAATACATTAAAATTCTAGTTGTTAGATTATGCTTATGCTTTGATTTATTTAAACTAGCCTTATATGCACGCTATGCGTGCGAAATCATTATCAAAATTTAAATTAATTGCATAATTGCATCTACTTTCTTCCCTACTTTCATCTATCATAGTTTGCATTTTGTTTATTTTTGATAATTTATTAAAGAATTATTCGAGGTTGGTGAGCTTAAGCTCATGATTAGCTAGCTAAGAATAAAAGAATTAACAAAATATTGCTAACAATAAAAGCCCTTGTTTTTTTGTCAAAGATTAATTAATATTGTTTTTCACTATACATTCAAGATGTATTTTTTGCCCTTTGAGAATGTTCCTTACTAATTGAAAATAAAAAGAAAAGGAAGTTAGAAATGATGAAACGTAATTGTAGAGTGATTAGTAATTGAGTGGGTTATCTCCAATGTGATAATTATAGGATTTATCTTTAATATTAAATGATTTTCCAAGTTATAGTGGTACAGAAATATGAGTAGCTTATAGGCCTTTTACTCTTTAGTCTTTACTGCCTCTCTCGATCCCTTTCTCTGTTTCTCTCTCCATTCAACATCAATCCTCAAACTCACCGGCATAACCCACAAACTCTATCTCACACCACAAACATCACCGCCACAGCGCCACCACATTTTCTATATCCCCCACCATGATCGGTGCCCCAATTTTAGTTGCTATTGGGTTGAATTGAAGGATTTAAATGCCCATTTTTTGGCAAAATTTCGACGGCAGCAATTGAAGGGAGATGAAGAAAGATCTTTAAAAGTTGAATTTTGCTGTTCTGATGTAGCAGATAGGTGAAGTATCTTCATTTTATTTTTTGCATGCTAAAATATCACAAAATTGTTTTTTTTGTGCAATTTTTCAGCGTTTTTGTCAAATTTGTGCAAGTTGATTTGATTTTTTGTATAAAAAGCAAGAGATAAGTGAGTCCAACTTTTTTTCGAATTTTAGGGCCTATGTTGAAGCGAATTGTTATTAAAGTTTCTTTTTTTAAAGTTAACACAATCACATGGTATTGGATGAATTTTAATTCCCCCATCAATTTAAATTTTAATTCCCTAAAAAGATTGAATTTTGATATTTGGGGATACATTATAATTTATAAAAATGAATTATGAGTCCCTTGATAAATTATAGTTTGATTCGGCTTACCTGTTTCATAATTTTTCCCTCATAAAATTGATTTGTGTGGAAAGAAGATTACAAAATGTTTTGGAATAAACTAATTCTGTATCTTTATATTTTTTTCTTCTACTATTTTGCGATTTCATTTTTTTAAAAGCACTCTATGTTAACTGATTTAATCTACTTAGATTTCATAATGTTCACATTGATAGCACAGAGAAATAAGAATTACCTTTTGACGTGTTTTATCCCTCTGGTTTGTTTTGTGCTCCTCTTGTTTTTTTGTTGATTGGTTCGGTTGGATTACACGCTGAATTAAAAACACACTGATAAATTTATAATAACTATTGTGAATGAAATGAAGAATTAAAGTATAATAAGAATGTCATTTTGTTTTAGACTATGAATTACCTACCTTTGGTCTTTGAAAAGGGGAATTGTAGAATTGTAGTTGACAGTGTTCTGTTTGCAGTTAATGGAGAAGAGAAGATGAAGAACTTTCAAGAATTTTGGGGCATTATACTGTAATTTGTTCGTCGGAGTTAAAATTATACTGTAATTTCTTTGTGGGAGAAGTGCAAGAAGTGGGAAGGCAACCGCCGAGATTTTGTGGAACCGTCTTGGGGAGTTAGCTTGGAGTGGTTTAGTTTTGGAGTGAAGTGCAGTTATTTGTTGTCTAGTGATCTTCTAGTCTTCTACTGTTTTTTTTCTGCTTAGAAAAGATTTGTTGTAATTTATTTAATTTAGTGAGGGTAAAATAGGGGTTTTAATATTTTGGTGTCCTACCCCTCTTGACATATATAATAGAGATGTTCCCAAGATTTTGCAATGTAACAAGACATACATCAGTGAAATAAAATTCCCTCCCTATAAACGGCATTGGCTATGGGTATGGTCTTATCCATAAAGCTGCTGCACAAAGTTAGCAGCCTCCACCACACATGGCACCTCTTCTTTCAATTTGTGGTTTATTCTTGGTATTTTTCTTGTCCTTCTCTTCTAATTTCTATTGCTTTTTACTTTAATAAAGTCATAATCTTATACAAATACTGTATGGATCTCGAATTATCTTATATGATCATTCTAAGACCCTCTGCTACAGCCTACATGGACCCAATAAATGTTGTAAACTTGGAGAAAATATGGCATATTTCCTTTGACATGTGAAGTTTAGACCTACTGGAAGTGCTACTTTTGTTTGTTTACATCTCAAGCTTTTATATAGTGATATATACTTGAAGGATCATGTGTTTATATGATTGGGTATGACAGGCACAATTCTTTTCATGTCATTTTTCCATGTTTAAAATGCAATCACAGTTCTTTTCTCCACTTTTGTTCCCTCTCATCTCCTTATTTTACCTCTATGGTGTTGCAGCTGCTCCCTGTAGGTGCTTTGGCAATAGGTGCTTTCTCACTGCTGTCGATGTAGCCTGCCATATGGTGTGTATCTACTACCTATAGATTTTGAACCTGCTGTCTTTTGATGATGCTACAGCTGCTGCAGTTTGCTAGAGGACCAGATTTATGAACTAAAATGATATGATTGAAAGTTTCTTAGCATTGTTTATTGTCCTTGTAGTTTTTTGACGTTTTCATGTCCCTACTTTTAAACTAAGATGCTCTATTTCTTAATGTTTTTATTCAGACAGTGCTATTTGCTACTTATGTTGTATATCTTGTAGCTCCATTAAACTAAAATTATGTGTCACAGATAATTGAATGAGTCTACTGCACATACTACGGAAATGGATGGAATTTTTTTGCACCTACAAGGAGGAGCCTGGTTTCCAGGCGTATTCCATACCGTGAGTATCTAGACTATATGTCTTTCAATTTCTAAACCTGTTTGACTATGTGATAGACTTTTGTTTGTGTGTATAACATTGATGCTCCTTTTGTACATGATTTTAAACGAACCAGAAGATACAATAGAAGGTATTCTAGAAGCTTGGCTCGGTTTGAAGAGTTAAGTGATTCAGGGCATGGAACAAGTGGAAACCTTCCTTCATCCAGTATGCAATCAATTAGTTTGGGATTATTTGCTATCACTTTAAAGTTTTGTTATTATTCAGACTGCTCAGACAATTTTTACTCCCATGTAACCTACTAGCTCAATTGGTAGAGCATTGTGCATTTACACAAAGGTTGTAGGTTCAAATCCTACGTAGGTTGTGGTGTATTTAAGTAAAATTTTGTATATGTGCTCAAAATAATAACAAGCTGAGTGGGGGTTCAGTTTCTCTCATTTAAGTAAAATTTGGTATATGTGCTCAAAATACTGAGTAACTGACGAAAGATTTGAGGATGGATTTTCAGTTTCTCTCATTTGTGAGAGATGAAGATGGTAAATGAGGTGGTTGAGTGGTTCATGGTTGAATCAGTAAATGTATAGTTTAGTCATTACTCATTAGTGTTATTCGGTCCTTAGGTTAGCTTAGCTTTAGAAATTATGGAGTGATATATCAATGTTTATTTTCTTTGTATAGTGTACGGAATATGCACCTTTATAAAACATGATCTTTTATAGATTTGTTTGGGTACTTCATAATTGATGGAGTAAACATATTGCATAATGTTACTTTGCTTGCGTCCATCTTCTAGTAGTTCTTAATTTTGCCAAATAATACTTTTAGAGATCTTAATTATGTCCTGAGAAATAATATTTGTTGATTACTTTGACCAAAAAAAGTGACGAATATTTTCTGTTCAAAAAATAAAATTGACCAACAAAACAATATATGTTGAACTACTCATTAGTGAAGTTGGGTCGGAATGGTTTTGTGTCGGGTTGTATTGGGTCGGAATGGTTTTGGGTCGGGTTTAGTTGGGTTAGGTGGTAACTGGGTCGGGTGGTAAATGGGTTGGGTGATAACTGGGTCGATGATAACTAGGTTGGGTCACAATTGGGTCGGTTGCTAACTGGGTTGGGTCACAACTGGGTTGGGTGATAACTGGGTCATTGGCTGGTGAAGTTGGGTGCGGGTTAGTTTTGGGTCGGAAACAGGTTGGGTTTGGGTTGTTATTCACGGGTGCAACTGGCCACGGGTCTACATGGGTCAGCCCAGTTCAGGTTGGGTTACCAATTCCATGGGTTCAACTGGGCACGGGTGGACGCTGGGTCGGAATGGGTTGGCTTTCCAACCGACCACTCTCGGCTCTGAACAGGTTGGGTCTGGGTCGCATGCGCACCTGTGGGTCGGCTTAGTTTTTGACACCTCTATAAATACATATAAGGTATTTTTAATAAGTGAAGATTACACTATGATTTTAAATAAACAACCTAAATTATTCAACTATGTAAATTGAATAAAACTTTTGCTACATAATTCGCAATATTATATTTTTTTACCATCGGAGAGTGCTCAACATATGTTTCGAAATAAGTTCCATATACAATACAATTTTACAACTTATGAAAATATATTTATTTAGATGAACAATAATGTTTTATTTATTATTTATTTTAAATACATATAAAATTAACTATGCAATTATGTCTTTCAAAATCATACTTTTAAAAATTGAGTTATATAAAGATAAAAAAAATACATACATATAGTTTTGAACCTATAGCATACCATAATGACATTACATGAAGGATTAAATGAAAGTTTGTTTACGACATTGCAGATGTATTATGCAATTGCCTAATTTACTTATTTTATTCCCAGAATATTTGTTGTATAAGTAATTATTTATGTTTTTATTTTTCATATATCTATATGTCAGATCTTATTTTTTTCTCAATGAACTTAATTCTACTAAAACTTATTGGGAAATCAAGGTTCGAGTTTCTAGAGTATTTGAGGTCGCAAATCATAAAAAATGGGGGAAGTTTGAGAAGTCTTGATATGGTGATGGTTGATGGAAAGATTTTTCTCTTAAATAGTATTTTAGATTATTAATAGAGGTTAGTTTTATATTTAATTTATTTTATTCATGATACAATTAGGGCTGTTCACCGGTCCAAGACCGGACCGGACCGGACCGGACCGGACCTGCTTGGACCGGTGGACCGGATTTGTAGGATTTGGTGGACCGGGGACCGGACCTGATTTTTCCGGTCCGGTCCAGGTCTTGACCGGAAAAATCAGGTCCGGTCCCCGGTCCGGACATGTTGGATCTGATTTTCGATTTTTTTTTTTTTTTTTGGATTTTAAATATTCTATTTGGACTTGTTGGACCTGTTTGGACCTGTAAAAATGACTTGGACTGGCAGTTTAAAAAAAAAATACTAAAATTCCAGGTTTCCGGTCCGGACCTGATTTTTCCGGGTTTGGACCGGACCGGACCGGAAACCCGGAATCGTCACTTTCCACGGACCGGGGACCGGATCGGAATCTCCGGTCCGGTCCGGTCCGGTCCGGTCCAAAATCCGGTCCGACCCACCCATGTGAACAGCCCTAGATACAATCATTATGACCTTCTTCTTGGTTTTCCCATCTTCTATTCTATATGCGTTAGTGTTTATATGCTATATTAAAAGTTGAAGTTGTGGCTGACACTCATATTTTTTTTCTCTATTCTTTATGTCATGCATCTATTAAATTATTACGCTCTACTTTCTTAAAGTACCATTCGGGTATTTTCCATGTTAAAATTGTGTTAGCTATTGTTAGTCATACCAATTATTGGGATACTATTTAATTATAGACTTAGCTACAATATTCAATTGAACATTAAAAATATAAAATTTATATATCATAATAACAAATCTAGAAATTAAAGTATAATGACAGAGACTTTCTCTATATTTTTCTACTGCAACTATGGGTTTGACATGGTTTAAAGAAAATAAAAAAAGGGTAGTTTAGAATAGAGGGGTTAACTAGAGTAGGAGATAAGTAAATCGTTAATAAGGTAAACGCAACTTTATGAGGCAATTTGAGTAATAAATGATGATTTTATTAACATAAAGTAATGACGATGTTGTCAACTATAGTTTTTTTTTTTTTTTTTTTTTACCGAAAGTGGAATGGTTCAAATAAATGAAACTACCCAAAGTGGTAATTGTTGCAATGGAAAAAGAATAGAGAAATTATATAAATACAATGATGTTGAAAAATGTCATTTCACAGCAACAAAAAATTTGCAAAAAAAAAAAATAAATAATAACCCGTGCAACGCACGAGCTTCAAAACCAGTACGGACATAAAGATATCAGAAAACGTGAGAGCAATCTTGGGACAAAGAAATACAACTCCTGGAAACCTTGACTCCCAAGTCCCAACTATACTACAAAAACTAATCCTAATTATAGTTCTAAAAGGATAGTTATTATGAAATATATATGGGTAAATCTCTTTAACAACATAAACTCGTATTTCCTCAAAAGAAACCTCTTTGTAGATTTATTCTCTTAATCTTAGCGTTGCAAATTAAGAACTTCAACTCTTTTCCCTATTTGTTCTTTCCGTCTAGAATCTTTTGAAAGAGATTAAACGTCAAAGTCTGTATGCAAACCTCTTCTCTTTGAAATTTCTCTCTATTTATCGACATTATTACTAATCATTCAATCTAACGTGAAGACACACTTGTTTTCCATGGAGGAAATCGACAATGGCCGAAATCGACGATGGCCGAAATTAACTAAGCTAGAAGAAGACCGATTGAGTGCACTTCCCGACGAGACTCTAACCGAAATCCTCTCTCTACTCCCAATCGATTCCGCCGCTGCCACCGCAGTCTTATCCCCTAGATGGCGTTACCTTTGGACTACAGTCACCACTTTCAACTTCAACTCTAAAAAGTCTGAAAATTCACGTAATATCACCGCCATCCTCGGTGACATCTTACGACAGCTCACCTCGCCGAAACTCCACGCTTTCAACCTTGAGCTGCACTCGCTATGCAAACTAATATGTAAACCTTATGTAGCAGAATCATGCTTACGTGAAATATGTCGCCGAAATCCGGAGCACATTAAGTTCATCTCACAAGTGAATAGCAAAGGTAAGTTGTTCCATGTACCCGCGTTTTTGTTTAAGACCGAATCACTGGTAACTTTGGAATTGTCGGGTATGGTTAACTTCAACTTCATGCTTGAAAATATTCAACTACCTAATTTGAAACACCTTACTTTGTGCTGTCTGTTCGACGTCCATTCTTGGTTGGAGACTCTGATTAGAGGTCTTCCTATATTAGAACAATTAGATTTGACGTTCGAGAGCTACCATCATCTTCAAAATGCACCAATTTCGATTCTGGATATATGTGCTCTAAATTTGAAGTTATTGAGCATAGAGATGCACAGTCAGTGTCGAACACAACGCACCAATATCTTTATTAATGCACCTAAATTGACGTACCTTTCGATATCTGATCCGAATTCATTTTATTACTTTCGCCATAATCCAACTACACTAGTCACATCATATATTGACTTGACCCTGGATGACGAATTTGGAGGCGATAGGGAGTGGATGGATGGAAGCAAAGATTATATTCACCAAATTTCTAAGTTTGTTGGAGGAATGTCTAGTGTTAAGAAGCTTTACCTAACTCTAGATAGCGCCACCAATATACACAGCTATCTCAATTTTGTGGATCATAGGCTTTTGCCAGTCTTTCCTAATCTAGCATATCTTGATGTGAGCTTTGACGATGATGTTGGTATTATTGTTTGGAAAGATTTGCTACTTTCGATGCACAGCTTTCCCAACTTAGACCAACTTGTGGTGGAATTAAATATGGGTTGCCATATCTCAATGGAGCATTCGGGTTGGTGTGCACCAGATTCTGTACCAGATTGTTTAGTGAGTAAGCTCAAGAGAATAGAAATATCAGGACTTGACGGGATTCATGACGAGCTTAAGTTACTAAAATACATTCTAAGTCAAGCAACTGTGTTGGAAGAGCTTATATGTGTTCGTTTCAAGCGTCCAATTTGCCAAAAAACTCAACTATGGGATGAATGTGATTTCTGTACGTCCTTGTTCAGACTTCCAAGGGCCTCTTCAACTTGTGAGATTGTATTTTCAGGGTTGCTTATCCGTGCATCAAGCAATGCCTCTAAAAATGGACACCCTACGTGTGAATTGATCGGCTTTGGCGCTCCATAAGCGACTTCTTCTTTTCCAAAATGCAGCGTTGCAGCATATGCATTAATGCATATAGGGTTGTATGAAGTGAGGGACTGTGAGAAGAAGAAAGAGGCACAAGGAAATATCGATCTACCAGTTTCAGCTCATACGATGCACCGGACAGCCTGTTGTTCCGTGGCTAGTGTGTAGGCTTATTGTTTTTGAGGTTTCGGATTATGTTAATTTGTCTATGCAAACTGGAGAATGCAGTGCTTGAATTCTTTACATGCTTTGCTTCATTTAAGATGTTAGTTCTTTTGTTCTAGCTTACATATTGCGTATCTAGCAAGTATGTGATTGAAGAAACATCATTATAATGACGAGTTGTCACACTTATTTAATTGAAGATACTTTGTAGGAGCATATATAGGTCTATTTTAAGCTAAAAGGGTATTTGGAGACTGAAAAACGTGACTTGTCAAGCTTTTGTTATACTGTTAATGAATATGTGGTGTAGTTGCAGTTTAATACAGTGAGAAGTTTATATTCTTCAAGCTAAGCTATGTTTTAAATTGATTTTTGTAGTTGCAGTTTAATATTTGTTAGAACTGGCGCATCCTTGTGTCTTTATAACAAAAAATAAAAAATGATCTTCCATTGCATGCTGTGTTGAACGGAACCTGTTATATATGTGTTTGCCTGTGTACTGAGTACTGTCAGTTTGCTGCTGCTTGGCAATCTTGGGGGCCATATATTGGGTCATTTTAAATGTGTTATGAGCAATATTACTTAGATTAGGGTACTCATGTTGGACACGGGTATGTGTCCTAGTGCCCGACTATGCTATTTGTGTAAAATTTCCCATGATTGTGGCCGCAAATGAAGTAAATATTATATCTAAGGTAAAATGAAGAGTTCAAGTAACATAGATTATCATTTTTATTGCATAAGGAGCCTATTCCCCAACTTTAATAATAGTAGCACCCTCTCTCTCCCCATCTTCTTGGGGGTGGGGGAGGGGGGAGGGGAGTGGTGAGGATAGCTAAAAAAAGATTGGATATCAACGGGTTTTTCAGAAAGAGTTATCACAAAAGATAAGCCAAAGGAGTCAATCCCTCAAATACTCTATAGACCAACAAAATAAAATGTATCACGCAAATGAATCAAACTAGTCGTGTACTCGTGTAGTCGTGTAACAGGATAATGCATGTATTTTTTGGTAAATTTAAGGTATATGGTGTTTAAAAGGTAAAAATATATAGTTCAATACATGTTCATTCATATATAGATAATACCATGATGCATGAGCCTTTTATATCTATAATTCTAAAAGAAGAAAGTAAAGCACTCGGGAGACAATAAGGTGATAGATGAGGTTTTTCTTTTTCGTTAAAGAATGATATAAAATCATGTTAATTGCCGGTTACTACGATGAGAGAAGAGAAAGCGATGAGCACATATGTGCTATCTTGTCCTATAAGAGAAGGGGGTGAAAAAACCAAACTCTCACCTCTTCCTATCATTATGGGGCATGTAGTACGTGGGAATGAAAATTTGGGATTATACATTGGATGCGATGTGGGAATTGGTGAATGGGAGGTTTTAAAATATATTAAAAATTACCTAATTTGGTTAGCCAAATTTTCCAAACGAGTATATAAAGATATACCCTTTAAATCTGTGGGTATTTAAAATAGATTCAGTGACAACAGAGTATTTTGAAAAGTCATATTGCACTATATGAATATAATAAAAATTTCAAGCGAAATGTGAGTATTTCAAAAAATTCCACTAACCATTTGAACCCTTTTTATGGATTTTAATTTTTTAAATTTTCCTAATTTATTTTTATTTTTCTTAGTATAATTTTTCCTTAGTTATTATTTCTTCCCCTACATTTTAATTTATTGATGTCAATGATAAATATCGCAAATAAATGTCAAATAATTTTATTAACATACAAAAGAAGTAAATTATTGACAAAATACAACACAATAGAATTTTATGGACACTAAATAATTTTATTTTTAATTTTAAATTCACCTCTATTTATACTTTATACTTGCAATATGATTCCAAAAAAAAACTCTTCCAAACGATATTATAATAATAATCGTAAAAGGTTTGCTAAAACTTAATCTATCAATACTTAAGCTTTTTTACTCTTACTTTTCTCTAACACTACTAAGAAAGTGTGAGTTTTTAAATTTTTTTTAAAGGAAAAAGAAAACTAGGGAGGGTTTCAATCCAAGGGCCACCCTAAAGCATCCTTACGGGTGATAATTGTAATACTCCATCCTTTTATAAACATAATATAAACAAAATAGAACATTTTATTAAAGAAATGGCGATAGCGGAAATATCGCTTAACGGAAAAGTCACTCAAATCAAAGGTTAAGATTAAACTAAATAAAAAATAAAACCCAATTAAAATAATCCAAAATATCCATAAAGAGGCAAAACAACCTCATAAACTCAACGTAGTAACTATAAATAAAATAAAACGTCTCAAACAAAAATCCTAAATAGCCTTTCTCTCATTTTCCATAACACTTAATAATCACCTGCAAAATATATCAACAAATATCCACAATCAGTGGGGAGTAACTAACAGCTCTCCCAGCTTAATTAGGATCCATATAAGGATTATAAAAGCCTTAACAATCAAGTCGTATATCAATATCTCGCAAACAAACTTCAGATAAATACATACAACAAAGGCAATACAACATGCTAAAGATAAATAGGGTAAAGATAACAGAATAAACAAATGGACTAATAATATACAAATAAACTCAAGGATTAACAATATAAATCATCAAAATTTAAATAAAATAATAATATGAACGATGTAAATGATAATGATAACGTCTCTAAAATAATCTTCTTAACACGTTTGAGGATCGGAGGAACTTAACGTAAGTGGATCGCAACCTACTGTTCCTATTTGGTTATAGTATTAGGATGCTGCTCGCCTATGTCTAGTATGGCCACACCCTAATGCGAGATAGTACCCTACTCAGTACTTCTCGACCTCTCATACGACAAATAATAACCAAGACGGACCTACATACCCTGCTCAGTACGTAAGCATAAAATATGTACCCTACTCAGTACATAGTGACTGTTCATTCCTAGGAGACAATGTCGTCTCACTAGTCATCATCCTCAAACAAAAATAAATAATAAATAACATAATTTCATCATCTGCTTAATGTCATTCAAGGTCTTACATCAAACTGCAAGAATTTAGGGCGTTAACCCATTAATTCCAAACTGCATGAATTTCAGGGACTCAACCCATCAATTCCATTTACATTAAACTGCAGGAATTTTAGAGACTCAACCCATCAATTCCAATTCAAAACAACTTCACAATTTCTCCAAAACAATAATCTTTATGTTAACAATATCATCTTCAAAATATATAAGTTAACTCATCAAGAACGAGAAAATAATAGAAATATTTATCATAACGTGGAAACATATTCACAACACTTTCCCATGCTCACATCTTAAACAGTACATAATACAATACTCAAACTAAAAACAACCAAGGACTTTATAAAGCCACCACCTTACACTATCAATTATATATAAGAGAACAAAAACAATCCAACCAAGCCCAATTTAAACGCATGATAACAACCAACAAGTATTTCATATCATTAAGTAATGTAGCTTAACAAAATCAAACCAAAAACTAATCAAAACTACAACAAAATCCATGAAGAGCAATACCTATATTATACAAAACAACAAGCAGCTCCACGCATGGAACAAGTACATGAGAGCAGGTCAACAACCAAGTAGTGCCATAATCACTTCATACTCAACTTAAACCTTTTTGCCCAACAGTAGCAAGGTTGTAAAACAAAACCATCCAAAAATCCCAACACTTCACCCAAAATGACAATTATACATGTCTTACAAACTATAACTTCATGCTCATAAAAAGAAACAATACTAACATGATTTCTAATATTAAACATGATACTAAAAATCATCCAAAAATATATATCATACTACAACATAGACAAAATATTTAATCACAATCATAATAAGCTAACTTTTACCCAACCTATCATGATACTAAAAACCCAATAACCCAACTATTAAAACTAGTATAATTCCTATTCTAATACTAATCGATCTAGGGTCATCGTTAGTTACATTTGAAGACCTCCAATTGCTTGCATTTCCATTATGTACTGTTCTGTTCCGACTATGATTCCCGATGATATGAAGCTCGGATGCCGAATCGCTCCACTCAAAGTAATGTTCCATACGTCCTCAACATGTTGTCCAAATTTGGGGACAATCCAACGGTTAGATCTCCAGATATGGTCATGTTCGTGAAGGTGTGGTAGGAAAATTCGGGATGAACTTTTCTCTTCTTTTTGTCTTCTCTTCCCCTCTTGAAATGGTCAAATAAAATGGGGTTATGGTGTGGTTCTTGCTGTCCATAAAACAGCATCAAGAGAATATAAAAAAAGGTGTAAATGGGGGGTTACAATAGCTAAAAAGATGGGAGTTGAATAGCATTAAGGTGGGGGGTTACAAAGGGGTTACAAACTCCAAAAGCCACTTCTTTATCCATCAAAATATCTGATTTTTGGGCAGCTCTTTTAGGACCCAAACTCCATGTCCAAAAATTTGTTACAACGGTCCAACGCGCAATTGAAGCGATAAAACAAAATGCATAGCTAAAACGCGAAATTTAAATACTAGAAAAATATATAATTTGTAATCAAATAAATTTTATAAATATAGCATTTTAAAAGATGAAAAACAAATAATATAAGATATAATATTTTTAAGAAGTAAAATATTATAATTTTAATGGAAAATAATAATTAAGGGAAAATAACTCGAATAAATTATGAGCGAAAATCCGTGGTGTTACAATAATGGAAAAAGAGACATCAGGAGAATCGAACCAATAAGAAAGATTTGACATAGAATGCCCACGATGAGCCATTAACCCGCAGCGTGATTCGCTTCCCCGAGAACATGACCAATATGAACATGTTCAAACTGTTTTAAATCTTCACCTACATCAAGCACAAGAGAGTTAATAGTACAAGTAATTTTCCACAATTTTTTGATAGGTTGATTAACCATTATATTGTCTCCTTCAATAAAAAGCTTTTTGATACAAAGAGAAATAGTCCCTCTAATACCTTCTCTAAGCCCCCCAGGCTTCAGCTACCATAATAGAATAAGAAGGATCAATAGCATTAGCCCCATAAAGAATAAGTTTACCCTCCTCATTATGAATAATAAACTCATAAGGCTTTGCTATCTTTTAGCTTAGACCACTAGTGGAAAAACCCTTAAATGGCGCAAGTTAATTAGCTAATCCGATTTTGGAAATAAATGGATCTGTTAGTCCATTATTTTGATGGGCAAGCTTTAGGATCAATTAAGTAATCCAGTTTGGGTCCTTGACCAGACCAGTTAATGGATATGTGGCCCATTTCACGCGAACTCAATCCCAACCAAGAGGAATTGAAGTCCATAAATTCGCTCCATCTTCTTTTCCTCTCTCTCACTTCCCTCTCATGCCTCTTCCCTCCTCAGTTTTCCCTTTTCCCTAACCCAAACCCAGTAACCCTCTCTTTTGTTTTCCCAGTCGTCTTTCTCATTCACCCTAACACAATCACCAGTTTTTTCACCCTCATTCACCTTAAATCGAACCACCAACCACCGTCTTTACATCACCAACCAGGCACGGCTAATCCCCCAAGCTAGAACAAAGCATTTTCCTCAATGCATGAACAAGAAGATCGAAGGGAGGGAGGGAGGAAAAACATTCAACCAACAAGCATATGTTCCACAAATCATAAAGCATTGGAAAAAGAGAAAAATGAAGGATGCTACCGGATAGTAGGTTGGTGTGAACAAAGTTGTTAAAATCGAGATTCTAGTTTGAATCGGAAACGACCTTTAAAATCGAATCGTAGAATCGTAAGATTCTACAAACACGTATTATCAAGATATCGCACTCAATCTTCATTGAATACGCTAAAACTACAAGTTAAAAGACCTCAAAATTGGAAAAAATAGTTCTTTATATATCCACTATATTGGCAATAACTAACAATATATATCTATTATTTGCTTTGTTAGCATGATTTATATTTGCGAGGTTTTTGCTAGTCAACAGAAATGTATAGAATCGTCTAGAATCGTGAATCGAATCGTCTACCATATTTTGAATCGTAAAATCGTAAGATTTTAAGATTTGAATCGTGATTTTGATTACTTTGGGTGTGAATACTCGCAAATGACCCAATTTCCATTCATAAGAAAAAACCTTATATGTCATAAGACAACTGATCCGGTTCTTTAAAAACCGGATTCGTTACAAGTAAACTGATCCAGTTTTTTGAAAACCGGATCAGTTAATGTTAGATTTTGGAGCGGAAAATGTGAAATAATAAAGCATTGTCTTTTAAGCTATTTAAACGCTCAGCCCAACAAACTCTCCCCCCAACTGTTGACAAACCCCAACCAATTTCGTTCTCCCTCTCTCATTCTCTCTCATCCCCTCACTTCTTTCCTCAACCCTAACTCTCCTCAACCCTCACGAATCACCCACCACTCCACGAATCACCCACCAGATCTTCAACCCTAACGATCCTCCCCTCACTCCTCTCAACACTCGATCCTCACACGCATCTCAAACCGCCCCCCTCAACAAACCCTAACTGTCCTCTCTATTCTCTCTCCTCTTCAGATTTGCTCCTCCCTCCTCCGGCCTCTCAAACCCATGCCACCACCCTCCCCTCTTTTTCCGGCGTTCTTCGTCGTTGATTAGCCGAAATAACAACAATCTTCGGCACTGTTTCATCATCATCGGTGCTGAAAAGTTCCGTAAAATCGATATCCGGTCGCTTTTTTTACTGATGCTATTGTCGGCGGTGGTTTTTGGTTTCTCTTCGTCCGCCATTGTTGCCGGAACTTCGAAGGTTGGAAAACAACGAGGGTTTTTACATGGGTTGGTGGTGGAGCCTATAGCTAAGTCGCGCAAATTTCTTCGAATTCCAACCCCTCGGCGAGGTCATTTTCGCATTTTCGCGCTTCGAAAGTAGGTTTCACTACAACAAAAAAGGGCAAAGAGTACTGTTAAAATAGGCTTTATAGAACGCCTTAGAGGCGTTATCCAACTCAGTGGTCTATAAAGTTTATAAAACGGGTGAAAGAAGGCGTTTTATATGCCTAGTCATATAATACTATGGTCAAAGATGACCATTCTCCATTCCCTTCCTAAAATTATAAAAATAAGAGGGAATATAGAACAGTTGTCACACTTAACAGTTACATTTTCATTTACTATAGAGAATAGTTGTCTTAGCCCACAATTTTCTGTTCTTCCTTTTAAAAAAAATTATAAACAAATAAATACGGACCTTTCTATTCTGCATTGCACCGATGGCTCAAAAAGTTCCAAAATATTCAACCCAAACGAAATACAGAATATTAGATTTATGGTAAATCAAATATTGTAGAACCCAAACAAAAACCACCACTATCATTATATAAAAAACAATTCAAATACAAAAGTAAGATCTTCTTAGTACTCAAAATGAATAATGAAATCTATATGAATATTTATAACAAAATCTAGTTGCAAATCAATGAACTATGGAGAAAAATAACTAATCTGCTACACCTCCCCATTTATTGATTTTTGAACTCTTCAAAACTTATGGAAGAGCTGCAGCAATAACATCACATAGCAGAGACAAAGAACAATGTAGTTTGGGTAATTAGTTGTACAATTTTCGTAATTATAATTTTTGGTTTTTTTCGGTTTCTGATTTTCGTTTTTTCATTATAAATTGTGTAAAGGTTGTACAATTTCGTACATATAAGTTGAGTTGGGTAATTATCGTTGTATAATCTTCATATATATATTATAATCTTCTGTATTTATGTTCTTCCTCTGTATTCTTTTTTTTTTTTTAATTATCGTACATATATTGTTGTAATAATGTTGTAATTATCGTTGTAATTACATATATGTACGATAATTACAATATAAATACGATAATTATGTTGTAATACGGGTTTTTATTTCCTGCATTTATGAGTTCTTTTAATTATCGTACAATATATATTGTTGCTTACGGAGTGTCAGTATGCCAGTCTACATTCATAAAAGAAAAATAAGAAAGCACTTTATACAAAGCACAGTACTGTGCTTGGTATAAAGTGCCTTTTTTCCCCCACAATTTACCTAACTGATCTGGTCATTGTACAGAATCGGACCAGTTAAGTTACTTAACTGATCCGGTTCTGTGCCATGATCGGATCAGTTAAATCCTAACTGATCTGGTTTTGAATCGGATCAGTTGAGTTTTCCTAACAGTTGCGAGCCCACCCGACCCGGACCAAAACCGGATATGTAAGCCCGATTTTGACCGGATCGGATGGGCTTTTTTCCATTAGTGTAATCAACTTTCTCATAACCATTACTAGCTTTCCACGTACTATTGAGAAGGATTGTTATTCCAAACTATGTACCTAAACCAAAATCAAAGATAGAAAAGAAAATTGAGTAAAATTAAAAGAAAGAAAATGAAAGTAATAAATCACGGGTTACTTCCCGAGGAAGGCCTATTTAAGGTTCTAAGTTTGACCTTATAGTAGATAGTAATTCAAAGATCGCAAAAGTTTGTCAAATGCACTAGCAAACATTTCCATTATCATTAAGTATGCAATGACAAAATACAAGGTGTGAATAAAGTGCAATGCAACTCCATGTAAATGAGGAGAAGTATGCCAGAAAGAAGGAACAAAAGGAAAAACAAAGAAATAAGAAGAATAAGAAAACAAAGAACAAAGCAGCAAACTCTCCTCGACAAACTCTTTTTGGGTGGCAATCTCACTCCTCTCCTCAATAGTAAACGAATTGGGAACTTGAAGGTCAAAAATAAGAAGCTCATCTAGAGGTGGAGTTTAGAGAGACGCAAATGGATATGAAATAAGAGTAGAGGTAATAAGGTCAATCCTTCTTGTAAATGGAATATGAAAAGAAGGGATAGAAAGAAGGCTCTTACTAACCACTTCACTCACATCACAAGACTTAAGAGGGAAGACTTCTTCCATCAATGAGTTCTCCTCAAGACCATCTTCATTATCCATCAAAACTTCAAAATCATCACAACCACCAAATGAGGTATCTTACTCGCAAATCGACCAAGATCTTCACTCAAGATAGAACGGGTAGGAGAGGATGAGTGTTCTAAAGCACAAGTAGGGGGAGTGAGGTCCAATGCGCTAAAAGGGAATGTATAGACTCATAAACATCATCACTTTCAAAAATATCCTCAATAATGCGCCTTTTCTCATCAAAAGCATACCCCTCATCATCACTACTCCAAGAACCATCATCAAGATCCAGGGGTTTTTCCAATTGATTTTCAATTTCAACATATCTCGAATCAACATTATCAAACTTGAGAATGTCATTTTTGTAACCCCAATAAGTTCGATTTTATCTAGGTTTAATATCATGTTCTAAAATTTTGTATTTCATTATCAAAAATTTGTTATTGCATGTTCTAAATTTTCGATATTCATGTTCTAAGAAATTACTCCCCCTCTCTCCCTCTATCTCTCCCTATCTTCATTTCCCCTTTCATGTAGAGTTAGCAATTATCCATGGGTGAGTGGATTATCCACCCACCCTCCCCAGATAAATGGGTGAAAACCTGCAATGAAGTAGGTGACTGGTGGGTGGTGGGTGGAGCTGGTGGCGGGTTGGGTCGAAGATGGGTGAAATTTTTACCCATCACCCGCTCCATCCATCCACCCATGTAGAATATATATATATATATATATATATATATATACCAAAAATACTAATAAATATAAAAATATATATAATATATTAGTATATATATTACTATCAGTATTAATTTTTGCCATGTATTATAAATTGACAATTGAAATTTAGTTGTTGTGCTGTTACTCAATGGCTAAATTTTCATTTATTATTTTTTAATTGTTAAATCTACAAACAACATTTTCTAGTATCATCCATTTCTCACCCGCCCCAACCATGGTTGATGGATGGGGTGGATATGGGTGGAAACTTTGGCGAGTGATGGATGGTGTGGATGGGGATTTGGATCGCGGGTGATGGGGCAGGTTGAGGTCCACCCACCCCACCTCTGACCCATTGCCAGCCCTACTTTCATGTGTTCCCCTTCACCTGAGCTTTTTCAGCACTCCTAGAACCATTCTTCGCTAAACCCTACACCCAAAAATTTTATGGCTTCTACTTTTGAAAGTTGATTTTTTCTAGCAAATTGTCCAAATATAGAATATAGTTTGTTGAGAGTCTCTCCTTCGTCCCCTTCTTCTCTGGTGGCCATAGTGCCTCCCCCAAGACATCAATTCTCACTCCTATACGTGATGATTCCACTACCTCACCATTCTTCCAGTACTCACATCATCACTGAGAATTCATAACGACGAACGTTGCTCCAAAAGTGTAAATCATGTTCTAAAACAATGTACAATATGTTATAAAATAAAACATTATATACATCACGTCCTAACAATGTACAACATATTCTAAAACAATATACATCATGTTATGAAATAATGTACAACATGTTCTAATTTGCAAAAGAAAGTCTGTTTATTTATAATTGTGCCATTAATGACGTGTGATTGCTCTGGATAGTCAGATTTAGCCTAATCCGACAGTCTATATCTATTCTCACATAAGGACACATTCTCACGCATATTGTCCATGTGTGTGTCTGTGTGTGTGTGTACCAAAAAAAACAAGCTAACTGCTTCATTTAGAATAAAAAAGGAAAAAAATATCAAAACAGTACCCCATCTGGTTTCTAAAGATCCTCCCACTTTCACTTTCACGCATGCCAATGCAAAACTTTGAACACTAATATTTTTAATTATGTATTTGTAAAAATCATAAAAAGTAGATATTTACAAACTACATATCAAAATGAATCTTATAAGATCCCACATAGGATTTTTAAGAACCAGAGGCAGTAGTTTTTTAAAAAATTTAATTAATTAAAGAAACAAAATTCAAGCGCCAGCCCTTCCTAATTTATACTCCTACTTACATTTGAACTATATTCTTATCATGAGTTCTTCATTTCTATCTTCCATTATCTGCAAATATTGAGAGTATTTCATGATTTCATCTTGGAGTGTTTATTTACATATAATATTTCTAGGTATTATATTTAATATCATATTTAGTTTAGTACATGTTTTCCTAGTCCTACCTAGATTAGGTTTATTATTGTACTATAAATATAATTCATCTACTAATAATAATCTTAGCATTTGGCCTTCAATCTATTTTGTAAGAAAAAACAAAGGAACGTTCATATTGAGGAGAAAAACCAAACCACCAAATCACACTCAAAAGGTAAATCTTACTTCCTAATTTTTTTAAATTATGTATGCACATATATCGAAATCCTACATACATTTAGCATAATCAAATTAGACTTGGAATCAAAAGATAAATAAACAAATATGAGTAATTAAAAGATAAATAAACAAATATGAGTAATTAAGTCTAATGAAGGGAGTAATAATCTAATCAAATGTTAGGGGTCAAAACTTGTAAGGTTTCGTTCTAGAAGACTAGAAAGGTTAAACATGGGTGTTTATATCATATTAGAATTGGATTCAAAAGTTAAATAAACAAATAACCTGAGGAAGGGAGTAATGATCTAATCAAGTGTTGGGGGGTTAAAAGGTTTCGCTCTAGAAGACTTTGAAAGTTAAAACATGGGTGTTTTTTGTTTAGGAGATGGAGATGGAGATGGAGATGTGAGATTGCCGATATCATAAAGTTTCCTTACTTGACATTACTTTATTTTGCTTTTGATAGTTTCAAGTACGAAGCAACTACTAGTATCTAGCTAGGATTTTCATATGCTTTAGTTTCATAGTTCCAATCCATCGATAACAATATGTTGTATCATTATATGTATCACTTTATCATTATCTATTGACAAAAGTATATTAAAAAATATACATACTTCTTGGGTGTACCATGCTCACGGTACACCCGAATATAAGATAAATTTTTTGCACAATAAGTTATTGTGCACCGGATTTGTTCAAATTTTTTTATAAAACAAACTACTCTAGCATTGTTTGGGGAAATATTTTAGTTATCTTAACTGATAAGATGCTAACATATTTTAGGTGCTAAAATTATTAGTAGTGTTTGGGGAGTACCTAAAATAAATATTCAGGTGGTTAAAATGACTTAAATGATTAGTCAAAATTTTTACCTTTTCAAAATCAGGTGACTTAAATTTTAGAAAATCTTTTTAAAATGTTGATAACAACTAATTTTGCCAAAATAATTTATTAACTTAAGCAATTAATTTTGCCAAACAATTAAACTAATCAGCTACCTTATCAGTTCCAGCACCTTATCAGTTTCAGTTAACTTATCAGTTTCACTTAATTTGAAGCTATTATTGCCAAACGGAGTCTCTATATACTTTCGAAAATATTAGGTTAGATTTTAAAACAAACATTACGAGAAAGTGAAAATTTAGTAGTAAAAGCTTGGAAAGTGAGCCAATCAAACGCATCTATTGCTGAATTCGAAATATTCGTTGTCTTCTAACTTGCACAGTGCCCTTGAACCCGTAACTCCAATATTTCCACTATTTTGCATATAATTTCAGTATATGTTTTTCGTTAATAAATCCACTATTATCTTGTATATAAGTTCACTATATCTTTATAAAAACTCACTATATGAAGTTAATATCAATTACCAACCAGGTGCACACTAAAGTTAGTGTGCACCGGGTCCTAATAAGTTTTTGTTTTTTTCCCGTAACTCCAATATTTCGCTACTAACTCGTACAAATATGGAAATAAAGATATTAGAAAACGTGAGAACAATCTTGGGACAAAAAAAATAGAAGTGATAGAACTCCTTGAGACTTTGACTCCCAAGTCCCAACTGTTCCGGTGTTAATACGGTTGGCGGCCTTGAGAGAAGTTCGCCAAAGATTGGGGTTAGCGTTCGCTAGTGATAGCTGCACAAGAGGCAAACGTGAACTACCCTCGGGGGGGATGCGAGGAAACCCCCTCCGACGCTCAAGTCAGTACGTGTCCAAATAGGATTTAGAGAGAGAAAGTAGAGATAGAGAGATAAGAATTGTGAGTGTGAGAGTGTGTACCTGCAGAATAGTACTAGTGGGGTATTTATAGAAGTACTATTCACCTGGTAGGGTGCGTAATCCTTTGACATGTGTATGGCTGTGGTGCGCTTGACATGCATATGGGAAGATTCCCTTATTTCGTCTTGTTAGGCGACCGCCAACGTTGTCGATCCACGTTGATAAGCTGACTTGCTAGAGCTGTAGGCGACTTTGCAATGTTCGCAGCCTCCTCAGGGAGGTCCGCTAACTTACTTGGGTTATACCCATACAACTAGCCCCCAGCATCATTTTGGGTTTTGACCGCTAAGGATGTTGTTGGTGGAGGCGAGCCATTGTTGCCGTGTTCAATTTTTTGGAGAAGTGAATTCGTTGGATGCCACGTGTCATTGTAGGGAGTTTAAGAATTTTAAAAAGTTAATGATTACTTTTCCGAAAATCCCGCCCATTACTTTATTCGGGTTTAACTACGTTTTGACACTTGGCAGAGATCTGGAGTGAAGTTGGGGAGTTCTTTTAATCCCAGTCGTTCGTTCACCGCATATATGTGGCAACAATTGTCTTTTCTGAATCTTTCATCATACGCTCAAAATCTTCTCTTTCCTTCTCCATTTTTTCTCTGACAAAACCTCCATAGCCGAAGCTTACATCGCTCACAAACCGCCTTTTTTGTGCTCAAATCACTCCAAAACGTTGCTCAATCTTCTAGTTTTCACTTTTCGGTTCTATTGTGCTAAAAATTTCATCTTTTTTTGACGAACATTTTCTGGGTTTTTCTTCGTTTGAAGGTTCATGTTCTTCCGGTGTTTTTCTGGGTGAAGTTCGAAGCTTTCTTGCGTTTTCTCGCTTTTGGAAGCTTTATCGTTCGTCTTCCGGTGACCAACCTCTGCCCTCTTACTTTTTTCGGCAACTGTCCCTTACTTTCTCGCCTTTTTCCGGCAACTTTTCGCTTCCAGGTATTTCTTCGATTTTTCTCCTTCGCTTTTTCTTTAAGTTTCTTTGCGTATTCATCATGTCGGACCAGTCTGATAGCCAGAATTCCCCTAGTGATGCGTTTATGACCGAAAGTGACCATTCTTCCCCCCTGGCCGATAGCAACCCTTCTTCAGATTCTAGCCCTGTGGGGAGGACTAGGTTGTTGTCGGACATACCCTTAACAGTTGAGAGAGAAAAAGAATCGAGGTCCAAGTTTCTTAACGACCCTGCTACTCTTGAGGAACATAATTTGACTAAAAGAAATCAGTCCGCTAGGGAAAGCGGTGACAAACAAACGCTTAGGGAACTTAGACATCAAATTCTTGCTAGACGGTCCCTTAGGAGTCCGCCAGCTGATGCTGTTCCTGGCCTTGATGTTGCCCCCCTAAGAGAGCATGCTTGGTTAGATAGCATGGCGGACGCAGGGGTTAAAGTGACCAATGACTTTTATGACCGCTTGCACGAAACTATGGCCGCTAATCCACCTATCATTGATTTAGGTGACGACAGTGACTCCATTGCGACCGTCATGGCCAACCAAGAGTCCGTTTACCAACGTCGGTCCACTCCTACCACTCCCATTGCTCGCGTTACCGGAGACGCGAATGATACTACAGCCGCGAACGTTGGCACCAGTGTGCCCTTGTCGGAGCGCGTGGTTGGAGAAAGTTCTCGCACTGGCGAGAGGAGAGTTGACGACAACCTTGATGTGCCGGAGGGAGATGGTGAAGAAAATGTTGAGGGTCCCGGCACTGATGCACTATGGTTGTCGGAGGACGAATGCGCTGGGCCGCTAACTGTGGAAATTGATTTAGTTTGGCGTCAAGATGCTCTTGTCCTTGATTACCCCAGGGTTGCTAACCATTTGTTCCAGTTTCTAGAAGGTTATAAGTTGGTGGTTCCTCCTGAGTGTTCCATTATAAAGTAATGTCCTCCATGTCATGTGGCCGTTTACACTCATCACTTTGAGTTTGGGCTCCGTTTTCCCTTGGACTCTTTTTTGGTGAGGATTTTAAACTCCTTCAATGTCTGCTTAGCCCAGCTGACTCCTTTAGTGGTTCGCAATTTGATTTCGTATATCTGGACAGTCCGCTTTTTGGATTTTCCCGAAACTCTGAACTTGTTCCGCCACCTCCACTAGTTAAAGAGGGATGGTTCTGCTCGTCAAGCGGGGTGGTGGTCGCTAATGACAGCCGACAAGAAGATGACTGTTTAACCGAAGGCTACTGGGTTGAAGGGTTGGCAGGATGCCTTCTTCTGGCTGCAGGTACCTGAGAGCTACCCAGTGCGCCGCCATTTCACTGAGGAGCATTTATCTTTGGTTCCGCTAACAGATGATGAGCGGAATGCCTATGACTATTTTGATACTGAGGATTACATGATTACCTATGAGGACGGGAAGACTGTTAAGGTTAAAGAACCTAAACACTGGCTCCCTCATTCTAGGTATATCCTGGGGAATCAACAGCTATCGGCTCTGTTGCTTTGTCCTACTCACCCAAATGGTAAGTCTTGTTATCGGACCGGTCCGCCCGATGCCCCCCCTTTTTTAACGTTTGTTTTGTCATTTGCAGGCTTTGACCAACTGGACCTCGAGGCCCTTTGCGTCACCGAAGAGATAGAGCAGACCATCAATACGCAGCCTGCTCCCGCCGAAGGCCGTCGAGGGGGAAACCGTAACGGTCCCCAAAACATCCGCCGTATTCGCGGTGCGCATACAAGTCGTGCTCCCGGTCGCAGCGGTGTTACTACCGTTGCCGTCTCTTGCGGCCCTCCCAATTCTGCTGCCCCCTTCCGATCTACTACTTCTCAACCTGTTGTCAGGGGTAGCAGAACTAGAAGACGACAGTGCGAGCCAACTGTGGTCGATACTTCTGCTAATAAGCGGCTAGCTACAGCGAACCCTTCAGCTTCTGTCCCTACTCGGGATGTCGTCCATGTCGAGGACGTGGACGTGAATGCTCCTCCAGAAGTCCAGGAGCATGCTGATGTCGCGGTCACCGGTCCTGGTCCTCAAAGTGGGGCAACTTGGCTGTCAGGATCTTACTCTACCATCCGCGAGAAGATCCGAGAGCTTATTACAATGCCCAGTTTTTTGTCCAACTTATCTCCCGGCATCTTTTCTCGGTACCATGAATGGATCGAGAAAAAAGAGGTGCCGATAAGTGAGGCTGTGGCAACCTCCTTCACTCGCCGGCCTGTTGTTTTCGGCAAGGTTTATCAACCTGACTAGGACGTCAGGGAAGATGAGTCACTGTACGCCGACATTCATGAGAACGGTGACATCCTTGCTTACCGTATTCTGAAGGGCATGCAGCTGCCATTAGACAAGCCGGCAGGGACCTTGGTGACTCCTGCTGCTAGGCTGGCTCACGACTAGCTTGTGGTACGTTTTCTCATTTGTTATATATTATATATATATTTACTTATTATTTTTATACCTATATGTCGTTCTCTTTTTGCAGGCCAACAACGCTGCTCTGGAACTAATTGAACAATATGTTGAATACCAGAGACTGGCGGACAGTTACAAGCAGTCTCTTGAGACATGTCAGGACTTATTGAAGGAGTCCGAAGAGAAGCTGGCGGCCAAGACTGAAGCCCAGAAGCCTCTGGAGGATGAGCTGGTAACATTAAGGGCGCGAGCAGCTCTTCTAGAGGAGACTGAAGCAAACGTCGAGATGTTAACCAAGGCTCTCGACACAGCCCAGAACGAGTAGGACATTGCTGTCTTGGACGCCGCCGCTGAAGCTGAGGCTTGGGGGGCCGCCAAAGCTGTTGCTGATTTCAAGCTATCTGATGAGTTCTTGGCGGCCCTTCACAAGAGGTACGATGGCGGATGGGCAGCCGACATGAGGTGTGTGCGCAAGTCTCTTCCAGGATTTGACTGGAACGTCATCGAAGAGGCGCATGCTGACGGCCAACATCTCACGCCTATGGAGGGAGATCTAAAATTCGCCGATGAGGATGCCATAGCTGATGCGGATCCTCAGGATTTTACGGATCAGGCTAATCAGAATGTCCCCACCTCTTTAAGTTTTTGGCGGCCTTCTATCAGCTCTTCCTGCTCTTCTAACAGCTTATAGTTTGTAATTATTTTGAATTTATGTTAACACGTAATTCGGCCCATGTTGGCGTCTGTAAACATTAAACTCATGTTTCTAATTTTGCAAGTACGATTCCAACTGAATGTCTTTTATTTGGACGCCATCTTTTTTCATATGTAGTTGGCTGCCAAGCCAGTAGCTTTTAATTTATGGAAAAGTACTTTCACTTTTTTATTTTGTTCTGCTAATGCTTCAACCCTTGTATGATCGCTGAACGACCGTTAGCCGTTAGTATCTTTTTTTTTTTTATCAATCTGTTTAATTAACATTTGGTCCACTGTACGACCGCGAATGCAATTGAGCCCGTCATGTGGCTTTTATTTGTGCTTGGTCTGTCATATGACCGTTAACGCACTTTGAGCCTTTCACGGCTTTTATTTGTGCTTGGTTTGTCATATGACCGTTAACACACTTTGAGCCTGTCATATGGCTTTTGCTTTTAGGTCTGTCATATGACCGTTTATTTAGCCTGTCATATAGCTTTTATTATGTGCTTGGTCTGTCATATGACCGTTAGCGCACTTTGCCTGTCATAGGGCTTTTATTATGTGCTTGGTCTGTCATATGACCGTTAGCGCACTTTGCCTGTCATATGGCTTTTATTACATGCTTGATCTGTCATATGACCGTTAATGCACTTTGCCTGTCATGTGGCTTTTAGGTCTGTCATATGACCGTTAACATAACTTAGTCTGCAATATGGCTTCGACGTTTTTGCCTGTTATATGGCCGTTAGTGATTAACATATTGACTTGTATGTTGTTCGTTAATATACAAATAATAAGACAATTTGTGGAACGCTAGCAGAAGTTTATATTATTCATGCAATAAAAAGTGGCTCTTGGCCTATTACATTCTACAAATCAAACATAGTACTTCTTTAAGACACTAGCATTCCAACGGTTCTTAAGTTCCTTGTCATCCATGCTCTTGAGAATAAAGGAGCCGGGGGCAAGCTTCTTGGCAATGACGTAAGGACCTTCCCAATTAGCAGTCAGCTTTCCTTCAACATGCGCCTTGCTAGTGGCTGCTGTTCTGTGAAGAACTAGGTCGCCAACATCCAACAGCCTCTCCAAGACTTTCTTGTTGTAAGCCTTGCTAATTATGTCTTTGTAGGCGGCCGATTTCAGTTCTGCTATCAATCTTATTTTTGGCTAGAAGTCTAGATTTTCCCCGAGTGCCTGATCATTCTTCTCAAGGTCCTGGTGCTTGATCCGATAAGAGGGCAAACCCACCTCTACCGGCAATACTGATTATGTACCAAAGGCCAACTTGAAAGGGTTTTCTCCCGTTGCTTCTTTTTCTGTCGTTCTATTTGCCTAGAGTACGGTTGGTACCATGTCGGCCCATCCTCCCTCGAATTCATTCATCTTCTTCTTCAAGGCGTTCAAGATCTGTTTGTTTGCGGCCTCGGTTTGTCCGTTGCTCTGAGGGTGGCAAATGGCCGAGTACGCAAACTTTACACGAAACTCTGTTAAGAAAGCTTGTATGGGACGGTAATCGAATTGGACGCCATGGTCAAATACAATAGCCACTAGGATCCCAAACCTCGTCATGATGTTCTGCCAGATGAATTTTTTGACCTGATTTGCCTTTATCTTTGCTGTCGGCTCTGCCTCTATCCATTTTGTAAAATAATCAATTCCCACTATCAAGAATCTCCTCCCTCCTGTTGCTGTGGTGAACGGTCCCAGAATGTCCATCCCCCACTGAGCGAACGGAATTGGGCATAGGATAGGCTGCAGATCATTGGCGGGCCTGTTGATGATAGGAGCATACCTCTGGCATTTGTCACATTTCTTAACATAATTTTGGGCATTCGCCAGCATACTTGGCCAGTAAAACCCGGGTCTCAATGCTTTCAATGCTAGAGCTTTGCCGCCAATATGGTTGCCACAGATATCTTCGTATATTTCTTCAAGAATTTTTGCGGACTCCCACGCAGTTGTGCACTTAAGCAAAGGTAAGCTGAATGATTTCTACAGCTCATCTTGGTATATGATGTACCAGCTTGCTTGCCGCTTCAGCTTCTTTGAGGCCAAAAAGTCATTGAATAGCGTCCCCGTCAGCTTATATGCCACCAGCTCACTAAACCATTCTTCCTGCTGGTTTATGCTGTTGACGGTCATAATCTTTTCTGTGATGCTCTTTTCCTTCAAGATGTCCACCGTGACGGTCTTCTCGATGCTGAATGAGTCAGAACTTGCCAATTTGGACAATGCGTCCGCTTTAGTGTTCTCGGCCCAAGGTATTGCTTGAATCTCAAAGTGATTCAATTGAGCAATCAGCTCCTTGGCCTTTTCCATGTATTTCATCATGTTGGCCTCTCTGACTTCGAACTCTCCTATTAATTGACCGCTAACCAACTGTGATTCTGTCTTCAAGAGTATATTCTTGGCACTCGCCGCCAAACACATCCTCAAGCCGGCAATTGCTGCTTCATATTCTGCCTCGTTGTTTGACGAAGAGAATGCAAACTTGATGGCGTACTGATATGAATTTCCTTCAGGGATGGTCATCACTATACCAGCTCCGGATCCGCTAACAGCGGAAGATCCGTCAACTTCCAGTAGCCAGGTTTCCTTTTGCTCCACCTCTTCCTCCTCATATGAGGCTTCCATAATAAAATCTACCAGGGCCTGCGCTTTGATAGCGGTCCTGGGCTTATATTGTATATCGTACTCTGATAGTTCAACGACCCATTTCAGTAAGCGGCCTAAACTGTCCATCTTCTGCAATGCTTTTTCTAGCGGCTGATTGGTTAAAACTTGGATGGGATGACAGTTAAAGTATGGTATGAGTTTCCTGGCGGCAATTATCACAGCCAAAACCATTTTCTCTACCGGCTGATAACGGCTTTCCGGACCGTTAAGGATGTGGCTGATAAAATATATTGGCTGCTGCCTCTTCTCTTTTTCCACCAGCAACACGGCAGCGACTGTTTTGGGCGAGGCCGAGATATATAATTGCAATACGTCTCCAGTCTCGGGCCTTGTAATTGTGGGTAGACTCTTCAAATGCTCTTTTACCGCCAGGAATGCTTTGCTTTGCTCCTCTCCCCACTCGAACTTCTTATTTCCCCTTAACAGTGCAAAAAAAGGCAAAGCCTTGTTTGTTGATTTTGAAATGAATCGAGTGAGGGCCGCCATCCTTCCTGTTAGCCTCTGAATATCTTTGACGTTTTTTGGCTCAGGCAGGTCGACAATGGCTTGAACTTTGTATGGGTTTGCATCAATCCCCCTCTTGCTTACCAAAAAGCCTAAAAACTTCCCTGCTCTCACCCCAAAGACACATTTCTTTGGGTTGAGCTTCATCTTATACTTCCTCAATGTTCTGAAGGTCTCTTCCAGGTCATCCAAATGTTCGCAGTCAGTTTTACTCTTGACGATGGAGTCGTCAACATATGCTTCGATATTCCTCCCCCTCTGATCCGCGAATATTTTATCGACCAGCTTTTGGTAGGTCGCTCCTGCATTACGGAGTCCAAACGGCATTGCTTTATAGTTGTACACACCACAATCTGTGATAAACGCTGCTTTCTTTCTATCGGCCTCGAGCAAGCTAATCTGATGATAGCCCGAAAACGCATCCATAAAGCTTAGCGATGCATGACCGCTAGTAGAGTCTACTAGCTGGTCTTTTCTCGGTAACGGATAGCAGTCCTTTGGGCAGGCTCTGTTGAGGTCCGTGAAATCCACGCACATCCTCCATTGGTCGTTAGCTTTCTTTACCATGACCACATTGGCCAACCATTCTGGATAATCACATGGCTCAATGAAATCCGCCGCCAGCAGCTTATCAACTTCTTCTTTTATGGCCTTATTTTTCTCAACAAAGAAATTTCTCTTCTTTTGCTTGATAGGGCGGACAGTGCTGTCAACATTTAGACGATGTACCATCACGGTTGGGTCTATTCCCGGCATCTCATCCGCCGAGAACGCGAAGACATCAGCGTTTTCTCTTAGGAGAGTCACCAGGTTGACCCTGACCTTTGGATCCATGTCTGTTTCGACAGCAACTGTCCTTGTCGGATCCTCTGCCAGCATCTCCTGCTTTATTTCTCCATCTGGTTTGGGTCTTGGCGTATCGTCGGGCCTAGACTCCAACTCTTCCATTGAAATTTCCATCATTTCTTCATCCCCTTTATCGGATTCTGCTTTATTTGCCTGAGCTTTCTTCTGGGCTCGCCTTTGTTTCCGAGTTGGCAGATTCAATTCTTCCACCGGCATTGTCCTTGCCGGTTGCTTTAGTGCTGTTAGATAGCATGATTTTGCCATCTCCTTATTCCCTCTTAACTTCGCTGTCGTCCCAAGGTTGGAAACGTACAAATAGTCAGATGATAAGTTGACACAACTCCCTGGACGTCATGGATAAAAGGACGTCCAACAATTGCATTATAAGCTCCTGGTACGTCAACCTCCAAAAATTCTACCATTACATCTCTGGCACCTTCATCTTCTCCTACCATGACTGGCAAGGTTATGAGACCTTCGGGAATTACAGATGCTCCCGTGAACCTTATCACTGGGTAGCGAACAGGTTTCAAATGTTCCCGGCCAATCATCAGTTTCTCAAAGGTTGAGAAATAAAGAATGTTTGCTGAACTTCCTCCATCCACCAAAATCCTATGAATCAGACAATTTGATACTTTTAATGTGACCACCAGATGGTAGTCGTGGGGGTAGACGACGTGCTTCGCATCATCCACCGTGAAAGACAAGGCGGGCATCACTGGCAGTTTTCTCCACTGCATACTTTCATTGAAGTTGATTTGGTGCCTGAACTCCTTTAGGCTTGCCTTTGCTCCGTTCACACTGCCCCCATGAATCGGACCGCCACTAATAACATGGATTTCACTAATCTGCGACTGAACCTTCTGGTTGGCTGGCTTTACCAAATCTCCATCCTTAGTCTGAGCTTTATACTGAGTGAAATAGCCCCTTCTTACCAAATCCTCCAAGTTATCCTTCAGATGCCTACAGTCTTCGGTCAAGTGCCCGTGATCACCATGAAAATCACACCACTTGCTCTTATCGCGGTTTTTATGGAACATCTGCTTTGGACGTTGCCATTTGTCACTGTCTTTATTCATCAAGTATATATGACTTTTGGAGGTGGTGAGCTAAGTGTACGCGTCAATTTTTTCTTTGCGTTCACCCCTCTCACGGTCATGCCTCTCGCGGTCATTTCCCCTCTTAACCACATTGGATTATTGCCTTTTTTCATCTCGGCCGCGATCACACTCGCGCCCTTTGTCTTTCTTCTGTTTCTCTTCCTTTCTTTTTTCAGGTTTGCGGTGCTGGCTGCTCGCGGCCTTATCGAATTCTTCGCCTCTGATGAAATCATTTGCCTTTCCCAGAACAGGGCCTGGGGACGTAAAGGTCTTATGGCCCAGATAACTTCTGAATGCTGATCCCTCTCTCAACCCCGTCATTAAGGCTAAGACGGCCACGTCTTGTTGAAGCCGCGGAATGGAGACTGCTTCCACATTGAAACGGCCAATGAAATCACGAAGACTTTCTGTTTCTCCTTGCTTAACAGAGAGCAACTCACCAGTAGTGCGCTCACAGCGCCTGTTGCTTACAAAATGAGTACTGAATGTGGAAGATAATTGGAAGAAGCTAGAGATAATACCCGGTTTTAAACTCTTAAACCACGTCTGAGCAATCCCGGTCAAGGTAGATGGGAACACCTTGCACCAGATGGCGTCCACTTGGGTGTATAAGTACATGTGCCGTTCATAGGCTGCGACGTGATCGTCGGGATCTGAGCTGCCGTCATATTTGCATGATGGCATTTTAATTCTCGACATCGGGTGATTCAGTATTTATGGCACGAATGGGGAGAGTTTGGGCTTGATTAGCAAGTGTCCGTTAGCCGAATAGTTACTAGCACCATTGGTGCTGTACTCACGGTGGGAACGACTTTGACTCTCGTCTTCTGAATTGTTGAGATCCTCATTTTCTAGGATTGCTTCTTCATACTCTGGGTCCTCAATTTGCCTTTCCATCTGGCGTCCCTCTTGAGTAAAGGTCCGCATTCTCCTTATCGGTGTACCATCGGCGTTGCGACCAGTAATGGTCGACATCCGCCTACGAACTTGACCAACCCTTGCATTAGGAGTAGGGGTGTTGTTAGGTTGAGGAGCACCCGCTTGTAACATTTGGATGAAAGACGCTACAGTTTGTAGCTGCTCAGGAGAGAACATACTGAGTTGAGTCAGGTTGAGTGGTCCGCCACTAGTGTTAACCTGAGATACATTGTTCTCAGGAGTTTGTTGTTCGTTGCCGTTCTCGGTCCCTCTATTTTGGAACTGAGGTGCACCGAGTGGTCCGGTAATAATGGGTTGCGTAGACCCTTGACCGGCTTCAAACCCTAGTGGACCACGTCCGTCATTGTTTGCTCTTTCCATGATAGCGTTCACAAAGATGGGAGGCCCCTCATTCTAGCGCCAAGTTGTTCCGTTGTTGAAACGGTTGGCGGCCTTGAGAGAAGTCCGCCAAAGATTGGGGTTAGCGTCCGCTAGTGATAGCTGCACAAGAGGCAAACGTGAACTACCCTCGGGTGGGATGCGAGGAAACCCCCTCCGACGCTCAAGTCAGTACGTGTCCAAATAGGATTTAGAGAGAGAAAGTAGAGATAGAGAGATAAGAATTGTGCGTGTGAGAGAATGTACATGCAGAATAGTACTAGTGGGGTATTTATAGAAGTACTATTCACCTGGCAGGGTGCGTAATCCTTTGACACGTGTATGGCTGTGGTGCGCTTGACATGCATATGGAAAGATTCCCTTATTTTGTCGTATTACCGCCAACGTTGTCGGTCCACGTTGATAAGCTGACTTGCTAGAGCTGTAGGCGACTTTACAATTTTCGCGTCCGTTAATGTGTTCGCGGCCTCCTCAGGGAGGTCCGCTAACGTACTTGGGTTATACCCATACACCAACTATACTAGAAAAACTAATCCTAATTATTCCCTTAGTCTTAGCGTTGCAAATTAAGAACTTCAACTCTTTTCTCACACTGAATTTTCCCTCCGACACACTTGTAAACCATGGAGGAAATCGAGAATGGCCGAAATCCGACTAAGACAGATCAAGAAGACCTATTGAGTGCACTTCCCGACGGGATTATCGTCACCGAAATTCTCTCTCTACTCCCAATCAATTCCGCCGCTGCCACCGCCATCTTATCCCGTAGATGGCGTTACCTTTGGACTACACTCACCACTTTCAACTTCAGTGACTCTGGAAAAATCTCACGTGAAATCACCGCCACCCTCAGTGACATCTTACGACAACTCACCTCGCCGAAACTCCACACTTTCGAACTTGACCTGCTCTCGCTATGCAAACTACGTGAACATTATGTATCAGCAGAATCATGCTTACGTGAAAAATGTCGCCGATATCCGGACCATATTAAGTTCATCTCACCATTCAGTAGCGAACTTAAGTTGTTCAATGTACCCGGGTTTTTGTTTAAGACCGAATCACTGGTAACTTTGGAATTGTCAGGTATGCTTAGCTTCAACTTCATGGTTGAAAATATTCAACTACCTAATTTTGAAACACCTTAATTTGTGTTGTCTTTTCGACACCCATCCTTGGTTGGAGACTCTATTTAGATGTCTTCCTATGTTAGAACAATTAGAGTTGACGTTCCAGAGCTGCCATCAGCGTCAGAATGCAGATATTTCGATTCTGAATATATGTGCTCCCAATTTGAAGTTATTGACAATACAGATTGAGAATCAGAGTCGAACACAACGCACCAATATCTTTATTAATGCACCCAAATTGACGCACCTTTGGATATATGATCCGAATTCATTTTATTACTTTCGCCATAAACCAACTACATTAGTCAAAGCACTTATCAACTTTACCCTACTAGACGAATTTGGAGGCGATAGGGAGTGGATGGATGGAGGCAAAGATCATATTCACCAAATCTCTAAATTTGTTGGAGGAATGTCTAATGTTAAGAAGCTTGAGCTAATTCTAGATAGCGCCACCAATATATACAGCTATCTCACTTTTTGGGAACATAGGCTTTGGCCAATCTTTCCTAATCTAGCCGATCTTGAGGTGAGCTTTGTTGATGTTGGTCTTATTGTTTGGAAAGATTTGCTACTCTCGATGCACCGCTTTCCCAACTTAAACCAACTTGTGGTGCACCTAAATATCGATTGCAATATCTCAGTGGAGCGTTCGAGTTGGTGTGCACCAGATTCTATGCCAAAATGTTTAGTGAATAAGCTCAAGAGAATAAAAATATCGGGACTTGGTGTCATTCATGACGAGCTTAAGTTACTAAAATACATTCTAAGTCATGCAACTGTTTTGGAAGAGCTTCACATATGTGTTTGTAGCAACCATCCAACTTGCCCAAAAACTCAACTATGGAATGAATGTGAGATCTGTACGTCCTTGTTCAGACTTCCAAGGGCTTCTTCAACTTGTGACATAGTATTTTCAGGGTTGTTTATCCGAGCATCAAGCAATGCCTCTCAAAATGGACACCCTACGTGTGAAATGATCGGCTTTGGCGCTCCATAAGCGACTTCTTGTTTTCCAAAATACAACGTTGCAGCAGCCAGCATATGCATATAGGGTTGTATGAATTGAGGGACTGTGAGAAGAAAAAAGAGCCACAAGGGAATATCGATCTACCAGTTTCAGCTCATACGGTGCACCAGACAGCCTATTGTTCCGTGGCTAGAGTGTAGGCTTAGTGTTTTTGAGGTTTCGGATTATGTTAATTTGTCTATGCAAATTGGAGAACAATGCAGTGCTTGAATTCTTTATATGCTTTGCTTCATTTAAGAAGATGTTAGTTCTTTTGTTCTAGTTTACATGATATTGCCTAGCATGTATGTCATTGAAGAAATATCATTATAATGATGAGTTGTCCCACTTATTTAATTGAAGATAGTTTGTAGGAGCATATATAGGTCTATCTTAAGCAAAAAGGGTATTTGGAGACTGAAAAACGTGACTTGTCAAGCTTTTGTTATACTGTGAAAGAATATGTGGTGTAGTTGCAGTTTAATACAGTGAGAAGTTTATATTCTTCACGCTAAGCTATGTTTTAAATTGATATTTGTAGGTTGCAGTTTAATATTGTTAGAACTGGCGCATACTTGTGTCTTTATAACAAAACAAAATAAAAAATGATCTTCCATTGCATGCTGTGTTGAACGGAACCTGTTATATATGCGTTTGCCTGTGTACTACTGTCAGTTTGCTGCTGCTTGGCAATCTTGGGGGCCATATATTGGGTCATTTTAAATGTGTTATGAGCAATATTACTTTGACTAGGGTACTCGTGTTGGACATGGGTATGTGTCTTAGTGCCCGATTATGCTATTTTGTGTCAAACTTCCCATGATTGTGGCCGCAAATGAAGTAAATATTGTATTTAAGGTATAATGAAGAGTTCGAGTAATATAGATTATCATTTTTATTGCATAAGAAGCCTATTCCCCAACTTTAATAATAGTAGCACCCTGTCTCTCCCCGCTCTTCTTGGGGTTTTTTTTGGGGGGGAGTGGTGAGGATAGCTACAAAAGATTGGATATCAACGGGTTTTTAGAAAGAGTTATCACAAAAGAGAAGCCAAAGGAGTCAATTGCTCAAATACTCTAATTTGTTTGACCCTAAAGATTCCAGTTTTGGAGCTTTCATGGCCATACTCTGCCACCTGAAGCGATTATTAGTGTTGTGAAAGGTGTATCTTCTCTATATGTTAGTGAATGTCTCATATTATGCCACCCACCCCTCTTTTTCCTATGAAAATGTATAATTTTTTTACTTTGGAGCTCATTCAGATTTGGATTTCAAAGTGAAAGTAGTGAGTCTCAAGTCCCAATATAATCATATTAAGTGTGTAAATGTATTTTAGTTTAGCAATTATATAATATATACAGTCCGCAATACTAAGTACTTTGATTTCAAGTACTCTCTTTTTCCATTTCCCAAAAAGTAATAACAGCCTTCCCCCTTTTAAGGAAATAACTTATTTTCCTTATTTTCATTAAAGTTAGTTTAGTAGAATTCAGACTAAAAAAAGTTATAAATAAATAACAAAAGTTAAAAAAGAAAAGGTTAACAAAATGGTAGGAAGTAGTTTTGAACAGTTCGGATAATTATAATAAGTTTAAGAATTATAAGTTGAAGAGGACAAAACCTTAATGGCTCGAGCGATATCCTAAATTGTTGTATGTCCTATATCTGGCGAGTAATAAACATTTGTTGTTTATTCATTTTAGAAAGGTCAATTGCGTGGCAAGATGTTAGTAAAAAGAAGAGAAATAATCATTATAGAAATGTTGTTATACATGAATATCTTAAGAATACCTTAAATTAAAGAATCATCTTAATAATTGTTAAAACAGAAATGAGCTAGCCAAATGTGCACAATTGCAGCTAGATAGACCAATACCATCAATCGAGTAATTACATTAAATCAAACAGCATATACCTTCACCTACATGTCCTACACCCTTTGCACCAAAAAGGAAAAAAATAGTGTCCTACACCCCTAAAAAAACCACTACAAAACTTTGCCATTTACTACAAGTTCTTAGCATCAGAAGTGACATCCAAGTTCAAAATGAAATGGTCGTCCAGAACAATTGCTTCCTAGTGGAATTTTCTACAACTCCGATCATGCTATGTGCTCTCTAAAGTGCCCAAAAATTCAGAAGAGCTAACCACATGAACCACAGCAAAAATGGCCTACGCAGAACCATACTTGATGTTCACAGTCACACAAGCAATCGATGTTCATTTCACCAATGACCTCTAACAAAAAATGTGTTCACAGTCACACAAACGGTCGATGTTCATTTCACCAATGACCTCAAAGCAGCCTCAACATCAGCAAGTGGTTGACCAGCATAAAGCTTTAACTCTCCCTTCTTTAGAACAATGACTTTGTTGTCCAGTGATTCTGCTACTTCTTTAAAATCCTGCAATATCCATAGTCCTTAAAAGTGATTATTGTTTCCGTGACCAAGTAGGGGAAGGCAAAACGTTATGAGCTTTACCTTGTTTGACAGTGGTGCTACATCTACAGCAGCATCTGGCAGATCCTCAAAAGCTAATTCCAGAAGATAACTAAAATTCTTAGCATCATTCTGATCTTCAAAAGCAACAGTGTAGGATGAGTATGACTGATTCTCTGCATCAGTATAGAGCCCTATGTTATAGAATCCCCGTTGTGCTTCACTACCAATACCTTTTTGCATCAAAATGACCTGAAACAAGACAAACGTGGGAAGCTTAAATTTTTATACAATAATTTGAAAGTGCAACAGCAAACAGAAGCAGAAAAGAATTTGATTAAAATAAAAGGTTTTCCAGCTTATTTGATGAATATGTAGCACAATCAGATAAATGCATACAAACAATGAATCAACTACAACCATGTGAACTGATTCAAAGCAACAGTAGAAAAAAAGACCATATTGTAGAAAACAAGCTTCATATTTCAGAGTGGCACAAAAACAACATGACCAACGATAATTGAGAAGCTATATTCTAATGACAAAATTATGACTTTTGAGAGAACTTCAGATCATGTTCATAACAAAGCTCTATCAGCCATCACGTCAAAACAAGGCTGTAGGTCGAAGAATATAAGGATAAAAACCATCAAATTGCAATTGCGAATAGTCTTGACCAGGGAAAGGTCTGCGTGGAAGAAGGGAAAAAAGACCCATCCAGTTTCAAGTTCAATAAAGGACCTAGAATACAAAATACACTAGCTTGTCACACAAGACTATAGATTTTAGAGCAAAAGATGTGCCTAAAGGTGTGGACGTATATCACATTCAACAACAAAATCCACAAAGTTCAACAGAACATATTCATTTTATATTAAAAGAATCTTCAATCTCTGTCCAAATTTCAGTTACCTTGCTATTCAAACTAAAGTACTGTTTTATTCATTGATAGGCGGAATAGGAGGGAAAATGCTATGAATTGGCATGCATAGGTTGAGCATATGTGAAGATGAAGTGAAATATGGACTTCAACTGATAATTTTCAACTTACATAAACTAAAGACAGTTATCAAGCATTCTAGAGGCTTGAATCTCTCACAAGAAAGCTACATAAAACTATATAGAACTCTCACAATATTCATCATGAGATCCCTCTTTAATCTTCTCTATTTATAGCATTTCTTCTTTAAGTAACTCTAACTCCTCCAAAAAACTCCTATAAAAGAATGATCTTGAACTTCCCTAAAGGCCCCTCTCTAATAGGCTAAATTCCTTGCAGAAATGGAAGGGTTCGATCGAGGCAAAGAGAAAACCAAAGATCTTTCCTTTCCCAATTAAAAAGTACTTCAGAATACTTGTGGACCTTTGGAGGAATTAAAGCCTCCCTCCCTTCTGCCTTAGCTTTTCCTTGTATATCTCTTTCCATTAACACTTCTATCTATACAAAGTATAAATGAGAAGGCGTTGGACTACACATCAGAGGATCAGGGTGTAATATTCCACAAAAAATTGATTGCTTCGTCACCATTACATGCAAAATAATTAGAATATAAATGGCATCATTAAGCTTGCAAAGTTATACTCTTACATTTAATTGACTAGACTCTTCTATATCGAAAGAAACTCCATCTGTTCTTTAATACTTCTACTTTATTCTTTTTGGGTTGTTTATAAATACTTCCACCCTTTCTCTTTTTGGCAAGTATAGGCCCCCTCTAATACACTTTCTCTCTCTTACTTCTATCAATCCTTTACCACTTCACTCTTATATCAATACTAAACTCCTCTTGTTCTTTAATACTTCTACTACATTCCTATTTAGAAATAGTACTACCATTTCTGTTTTGGGCAAGTATAGGCCCCACTAATAAACTTATCTCTCTTACAATTCTCTATCACTTCTCTCTTACATTTGTCAATACTTCTAATGTTTCTCTATTTCAACAATATCACATGAATTCAGCATACTTATATGTGATTTTATTAACTTTTGAAATCTGTGCCATTTTTGGTAAAAGTATTAAAAAACGGAGGGAGTGATAAATATGTTAAATCTGTTTACTTAATTACAATGATTACCTGACATAATTAAGTTTGTGGCAGTAACCACTATGAAAGAATGAGAAACAAAGATCGGCAGGATTTATCTACTCACAAGAACATATGGAAGCCTTGACCACCAAGGATCAACATTTTCTTGCTGGTTCTTGTCTGTGCTCCGGGTTAAATTGCTTCCTAGTTTGTCAGAATTAGGTTGGCCTTTCCTTTGCGGTGTTGCAAACGTCTCGGATGTTGTTGGGGCAACATGCTTATTTAACTTCCTTTTATCTTGATTAGCAACAGTTCTGGACTTTTTTACTCCAGCACCCTCATCCAAAATTTTCTCATTGCTAGAGTCCTGGACAAGACCTAAAGATTTAACAAATAACTGAAAGATGCGTAAAAGATTTTTTTTTTCAGGTACAGTCAATTATCAACAGCAGAAATGAGACCTAGTATTCTGAAAGCCATCCAATTTAAAGTGAAGTATACACCAGCAAACATATTCCAATTAGATAGCATGACTAAGATAACACTACATAAGAATGTTCTAGAAAGCATGAAAGACAAACATCCTCTTTATTTCCTTTCTGGAGTTTCTTTTCATGCCATGGTTCTCATGAAACTTCTTAAAGTTAACTTTTCAAATTTGTCCTTAAAATCTTTATCAAGACTTTTAATGTAATAAATATCATGTACATTATTAATTTTTTACATGAATACATTTTAAGTTTACAATCCTTCTCTCAACCGCCAAATCTCTAGTGGTTAACTCTCTTCAAACTACCTTGGAAAATCTCCATTACATCATTTACCCCAATCTGCAGAACATGAACTACTCGATCATCAAGGAAACTCTGTCTCAGGTATGCTTGGGCTTCTTGGATTATTTGTATAGCACATAAAGAACTTGGGAAACTATCCATTTATTTAAAGCAGATGAGTTAAGTGCGAAATCAACACTATACCTCTGAGGTGACAAAAGCTTATTTAAATGAAAGTATCATTCTAACTCCTGAATCCTAATACCTCCATGAGGTTAGATGAACCTCCACAGAAACAAAAACCTTGATTAAAGAAAGTATTTACTTCTAATTTTCATACATCTCTAAAACCAGACCTAAGAACTAGGATTCAGCCATTTTAGAATGGAAACCTTGCTATATGTTCCGCTGTTCCGCGTCCCAAAAGCTTTTGTCAATCCTTTTACTGATCAAAATTAGGCTTATCTTCTAAAGACAGCAAAGAAAGAGGCAATTTCCGAAGGCAGTACTTTAAATTGTAAAACATAAAAAAAAAGAAAAAAAAAAAAAAACAAAACAGATTCAGCAATCATGATTGACAGGCATAAGAAGGCTACAATGTTTGTTGACAACATATCGAACAATAGGATTACCTCTTTCTGAACCCTTGTTCATTTCCTTGCTCAACGTTTTTGCTGACCCGTTGCTTTGCAGGGCTGTTGAACCTCTTTCTGGTTTGGCACCCCCATTCATTCCCTTGCTCAACTTTTTTGGTGTCCCATTGCTTCCAGAGGCTATTGAACTATTTGTTTCCTTGTCCAACTTCTTTTCTGCACTCTTGTTCTCAGACATCTTCCTGGAACCTTCTGATGGCGTAGATTTTTGAAATACTGGTATCTTCTCTTCTTGGTCCATACTATTATCGTTCTTTTCAGGAACAGTGCCATCAAGAACATTCATTTTCCCGTTTACGTCATTACTAATTTCAGTTCTCTCAACTAGTTTCTCATCATCCATATTACTCTGCTTTTCTCTTACTCCATTTGTAACTTGAAATCCTTTAGGTTTATCTCTGGGTGTAGCCACGTGACCTCTAAATTTATCCCTCTTCTTAACAAACAGCATATTGTCTTGTTTTTTATCATCCAAACCCTCATTTTTCCCCTCCTTCCAAGCCTCCCCTGATTTATTCAATAAATTAACATTCAGTGGGGGTGCTGCATACCTTTTTCTCAACTTACTCAACCGCCCATCAACTTCCTTCACAATACCACTATTGATCCTAGAATTATTACTCTCAACATCCTCACTATCATCTTCATCATCACTCACATCCTCAAAATCTGCTTCACCATTTTCTACTTTCTTCTTTTTCTCAGCCTCTCTGACCTCCGATGCCATCTTTCTTATTTCAGTAATCTTAGCTTTCATTTCTGCCTCATCCACATTCACACCAGCCCAATTCCTAATAAAAGCATTCCCATCAATCCCCACTTCTGCCTCTCGCATCTGCAACCTAGGATCCCTTTTCCGACCCCCACTTACCAAATTGCCAACCTTCTCTTTGGGACTATCTGAACCCGTTACCCAAACAGTAACAACTGTCTGTAGAATAAAAAGTCCCACAAATGAACCAACAATACCAACAACGGTACGACCTGAAAATAAACCAAAACCCACTGAATTTCGAGCTTCCAAATCTCTAACAACCTCTACTTGACTCATCCCAGATCCATATCCACCAAATGTCGTCTCCAATTCTTCGACAAAGCTAGAGACCGATTCCTCCGCTGTAGGCTCTATCGAAACCTCAACATTTGGTTCAATTGGCTGAATGGGGGATACTATTGGATCTTCCAGAGGGACATTATAGGGTTTAGTAAAGGTTTTAAGGATCTTAGGACGCAAGTAGTTTTTCCTCTTTATACGCCTCAAAGACGACGAGGGTACACGAATCGAGGATCGAATCATGGTAATTCTAGACGACTTGTGAGCCTTGTATGTCATAAAGGTGGCAAAGGGATAAGGCAAACTCGCCAAAGCCACCATTTTTCCCACTCAAACTCAACTTTTTGATTCTTATCTTGCTACACCCTATGAACAACCAATATGATTCTCAATTTTCAATGAAATGAAACAAGCAACAAACTACTGGATGTTAACATTGCAACTGAAATAAGACGCTACATACTGGAGTACAACTGAAATAAAATCGATTGAAGAACCCTAATTCCCATAATTCATACCCTTCAACAGTAAAGAAAAAGTAAACCCATATCATCAAATTCAGTAAATCATCAATCCTAATTCCTAATTTCAACGGCAGTAAAATTTAACTCTCCCCCAGAAAAATTAAAACAGTAAATTTACCTCGAGTGACTACGGCAACAAAGAAGACAGAGAAAATGATGCGTTCTAAATTTTGAATTCGGAGGACGACGGAGATACAGACATATGCACAAAGCATTAATGGGCTTATCCAAGACAAATCATTTTAAAGATTGGATAATAATCGTAAAATGATGTGAAAAACCAGGAGGTACTAAAATAATCCTGGCGATAGATATGGGTAGATAACGCCTCAGGTTGTTTTTAACTTATTTTCAGTTCAGTTACTCTTAACAATTTAGTTTAGTTCAGTTACTCTCAACAGTTCATTTCTTCTAAGTTCAGTTTAGTTTCTCTCGGTCCAAAAGAACAGAGTCTGAGTATTACAATAGCATTTTGTATAATTTTAGAAAAAATTAGGGGGTATATTAGAGATTTTCCAGAAAAAAGAGGTTGTGTTTTAGGTAGTGACTTAGTCATTTTCCAAAAAAAAAAAATAACAAATTTGTCATTGTGATGTAGACATTATTAACGAGTTTCTCGTTAAAAAACAACTTTTTTAATATAGTAGATCATTTTTGACTTACTATCTTTTCAATCAATTTTCTATTAGTTTGCTACCTTTTGCAAAATGTTTATTGAAACTTCTATTTTTACCAACATAATATTGTGATGCAAATATTAAAATTTGTGAAATCGTTGTGATAATTTTGGACCCAAAGTGTTACTCTGGCTTCAAGAATAAACTTCTAAAATTCGACAATTGGTAGCAATAATGAAAATGAATTGTTCAAATTTGTAATTTACAACTTTTTATGAAAGGCGAGAAATTACAATCTGACCAATTGAAAAGTAGTAATGGAAAATTTACCCCTAAACTATTGTAATAAATATTACAAAGAATAGATACCAATAGTTTCAACCATGTTTTATCTTGTTTTTTTAGACCGTATACAAGAGGATATCTCGTATAAAATTCTAAACGAAGATAGATTATCTCTCATAATTCAACATATAAATATACCATTTACATAAAAGCTTATGAGATCATAGAAGAGTGGAAGCAATCAAGGAAAACGTTAGTAGGCCACCATATTAGGCCAATAGAGTTATAGAGGCCTAGAGGGTCAATGTTTATTTGTGATTTGAAGTGGGATCTTAAAGCATTGTGAACATGAGACTTCATATATATATACACATATATATATATGAAGGAGTTGATGATGACAAGATTAGTGGATTTGAGATAATTTAAGAGCGTTTTTATGTTAAAACTTTAGCTGTTGTTATTTTAGAGAATTTAAATATGTCATTATATATTTATTGTTTCACCTTAAAGCACAATGAAATACATTTTTATAATCATCATCTATCACCCCACTCTCTTTACCTTCCTCCCTCTCTCACCACAACTCCACAAGGAGTCTTCCTAATACCATTTTCAAAAAATTAATGTTTCTATTTTCCAAAGCTACACAAATAGACATTATTTGTTTATATCTCCCTTCACTAATAATTCTTCTTAATGACTTTTTTTTCTATACTTTTTGTCATCGTTAAGGAGTAATATTAGAAGAGAAAAAGTGAAGAGGGAAAGGGATTTTTTTTATTGTTATGGAGTATGATCATCTAAAGGGCGATGGTATTTTCAAAACCTTCTACCAATATTTTTGTATATCCAAAAACCTATTAAGAATCAAGCCTAACCTCTTTATTATCTATTTATCTCTATTACTTTCTTAAGGCCTTGATGGTTTTTACCTTACACTTTAAGTAGAGCTTTTTACATGTTAGACTAATAATTTGAGACTTGTTGGTGCAAAATCAGTTAGTTGACCTTGCAAATAAGTCAATGGACACCCAATAGTTTAGTATTGAATGCCTTGGGAGACTTAGTCCCTGGGGGTTACCGGTTTTAATTAGATAAAACCTTGCTAACGTACTCTGTTGCAATTTAATTAATGATCAAATTACAACAAATTAATTTCAGGCGAAAAGCAATAGATAGAGCAAACAATAAAACTTTTAATTAAAATGTAGAATTCCCATATATGCCACAAACTTAGAGATGGATTTTACAACACACAAGGGATAAGTCAGGCTGAACAACTAAAGGGGAATCACGAAGGCTGTTACCTCCATGGTTCATTGCTTCAATCGGAGAATTAGAGATCTTGTCTAATGGCGCCAGAACATTCTCGGATGCCAAAGCTAAATCTAAAGAGCTAAACTATAACCCCAAAAGGGGGTTGGGCTGTAATCCCCCGTAATTTTATAAATTTTATAAATATATTTTAGTATTTAAATGATTTACTTCTTGAAAGATTGACTATTTGAAAGTCAAAGGAATTATTTAATAATTTTAAATAGTCAAATATTTTATATAGTCATACTTTGAAAATTATTTAAATAGCTTAAAACACATTTTGGTTTAGCAAAGAGAATTTAAATTGGGTTAGAGGAACCCAACTATACAAATCACCCAACCATTAAATATTATTTTAGCCCAAACACCTTTTCCTAAGCCCAAAAGGGGGAAACTATATAAACCCCCAAAACCCCAAAATTTCCCACACTCTATTTTCTTTCTCTCTTCCTCCCCCAATCTTTCGGCCCTCTCCTCTTTCTTTTTCTCTCTCTTTTTCTTTTCTTTTCCTCCTCTTTGTGGTTCACGGCCAATCGCCACCCATCCGACTGGACAGCCGTCGCCGCCGCCTCTTCCCCGCCGGCATCCTTTTTCCTTCTTCTTTGCTTTGGTTATTTTCTTCCTCCTCAAGTTTTATTTAATGCAAAGTTGTTAATTTTAAGAATTGTTTTAATATGTTTATGTTTAAAGTTATAGTTGATGATTTAAATATGAATCTAAGATTATGTAGTTTATGTAATGAAGTAATTAAAATTTCATATTTAATAGTTATATTTAAACTAGGGTTTTAAATATCAAAGCATGGATTTTTAGGGTTTTATAAGTTGGAAAATCATGGTAGTATATTATAGTTAATGAAAATGAGTATTCTTATGACTTTAATTGTGTTTAAGTATGTTTAAAAAGGGTTTTACTAAATTATAAGTTGCTGGAAATTTTGTAAGGATGCTTATGATAGAGTTTTTATGATCAAATTATGAGTTTTTAAGAGTTTTTAACAACTAGTATAGTGGTACTATACTAGAAGGCTTTAATAATTAAGTTTTAATGATGGGGAAGGTTTTTTAAACACTTTTAAAGGGGATTGAAAGTACTTTAGTATTGCTGGAAATTTCTAGAGTATTGATGTTGGATATGTTTGATTATTTTTAGGCGGAGAATTCTCTTTAGGCGACTTTTAAGCTTGTTAAAATGGACTCGAATTTTGTCTACACAAGGTACGTACATACCTATGTGTTGGTTGGAATTAGTATCATGTCCTAAGGATGAGATTTATGTAGTATCATGCATAGAGAACTATTTTAGTTCATATGTGATTTATATTCAATTGGATTTGCATGTTTTATGCCGTTGTGTGAAGCATGTTGGTTATGATGGTGATCTTATGTTTGTATGGAATATTGATGTAAGCATATGGGATTTGGGAACTTTATTTTATTAATTCACATGAGGGATTAATATTTATGTTGATATTGGATCATGATGGAATCATGTTGTTCCCTTTGGATTATTTAACTTTATGAGGACCGATGGCCTTATTTGGTAAGTTGGTTATTTAACCTATGAAAAGGTTGGTTGGTTGTTGACTTGGTTCAACAAATAAGTAATAGGTTATGGATTTAATTTTGGAATTGTTCTTGGATTGTTAAGTTGATGATCACTTATCTAATCCTAAGATAAAATGGAAGTTTATGTGTCTTTGATGGTTATATTATTTGTGCTACTTGTGAGTCATAACAAGCGAAGAAATTATTAATCATTTAAAGTGGAACGTGAATTGCAATAGCTTTAGACTTGTGCACGTCTGAAGTGTTGGACTATTATGAGTTGGAGTACATAATGGTAGCCCATGGCTTTTCTTGGGACCGGATTGATCACCGTGTGCTATTTTTTATTTAAAGGTACCTCGATATCGTAGGTCAGGGGAGTATGGAGTCGCGCCCATACTTCATCTTCTAAATTGAAGACTGGTTTGGTTTGGACAACTCTTTTCATTGCCTATTCCATCTAATAGTAAGGGTTCGTAAGCTCAAGCTGGAAGCACAGCAAGAGAGAGTATTCAGGATGGATCTCGTGTATTGACGTTGTTGTATGTATTCGGTATCTTGTGGGCTAGGAAGATTATAATATTATTGTGGCTATTATTGGTAAGTTTTAAGAATTATACAATCTCAAAGACTATTTAAGGTTATTATTATATTAGTGGCTCCATAAACCACGGATTTAAGTTCAGTTTCCGCTGTCAATTATAAGTACTTGTGTTTAATTAAGGTTATGAATTTTCGGGGCGTTACAGAATGGTTTTAGAGCTGAAACCTAGCCGGAAGTGCGGAGTATTAGACTTTACACCGCCTAGGTATGCTCCTTTGGGAAATTAGATGATAAGGAAATTGAGGTTAATTGATGACTATTTGGGTCTTTAGAATTAAGATATGAGACTTTAAACTTAAAAGTATCATCTTTTGAATAATACTTGGAGATTGGAACGAGCTTAATTTTTGGGCTACTAGAGTCTAAGATATGAAATGCCGAATGAAAATTTTGAGGTTTTGCCTAGGTATGAATTATGTGGAAAGTTAATCGTTGAGTGGTTTCTGGATTAATTGATAACTATTTGGGTATTAGGGGACTAATAAATTATGAATGATCTTTTGAGGCATGAGTGACTATATTTGAAGACCAAGTTAAAGAATATTAGATTTTGTGGTGATCAGGGGTATATTACTTTTGGGTGACAAAAAGGGATGAGTTATTAGGATTTCTAAAAGAATTTTATGAAGGATTATTCCAAGGCCAATGTTATGACATAATATGATATAGTATGATGGAATTTCATTCATATGATGATATTGGGGTTCGAAAATTTCAGAGAAAATTAGGATTTCTACTTGAGGAATTAGAAAGTAATTAACATAATTTCAGTCTTACAGACTTGAGCTTTAAATGGTTGAAGTACGTCATATTGTGATGTAAACTTATATTGGATGTTATAGTTTGTGTTGAAGAACGAAAATCATGACTTGTGAAAGAAGCATTAATTTAAGAACTTAGATTAAAGTATTATTTTGAAGGAATAGAAATGTGCTACTTGGAAATATGATAGCTACATGGAGTATAACTAGGAAGTAAGCATTTAGAAGTGAAGAGAAAAATTAATTTGGGGAAAATAGGTGTTTAATTCTTTGAATATTTTTACTAGCTAAGACATAAGTTTCGTGCTTTAAAGTTATGAGATAATGTTAAATCTCTTGATATGATTATTGAGATAATGTAATAGATAGATTCCAGTGATCAAATTCCCATACAAGAGAAGAAAAAATATATGTTGATGAGGAAATTGAAGTTTTGATAAACCAAACTATTTGGGTTGATAGAGTCTTAAGAAATTAAGAGCTTGAATGCTTGATGTTAGCTAGTTAAGAAACTTAATTAGAAATATGTTATGATATTGTGGGAAAATAAACGCTTAACTTTGGGGCAATAATAATGATATTAGATGAAATCAGGGACATGAAAAGTAAGCAATCAAAATTTAGAAGTATTGGTGAACAATTTTGCTAGATGAAATTGTTATTATAGACAGGACAAAATTTGATCCTCACGGGTTTAAGTGTTATCCATGGAGTAATATTATTTGATATCTTAGGAATGAATTTTATTCAACGAAGGTTTGCGTGATAATTTTTGGGTTTTGTAGTTACAGAAAGAAAGGGAGTTAAGATTCTTCCCTAAGGGATTAAAAGGTAAACAAAGATTATTTCAGCAAAATGAATTTGAGTTTAATAGTTAGAGTACATCATAATGTTGGAGGTTGTAACTAGTTATTAACCGTAACCTTTAAATTGATAAGTGAAGCATAAAAATCTTATCTTAAGGATAATCAAGTTTACAGATTAATGTGTACTTGTTGTAAAGCTGGAAAGTAATATTGAGATAATCATGTTTTGAGGATTTGAGGCAAGATGTTTAATTATTGCGATGATATAACATAATCTGGGAATGTGTGAAAAGAAATGTCAAGTACTCAAGGGGGCGAATAGAACATATCTTTGATCAAAGTGGAGTTGTGATGAGGAATATGTCACTGTTGGGGTAATTCGAGTTTTGAGCGACTAAGAATCTGATATTAGGTAAAGAATTAGATTAGATATAAGCTACAATGCCATCGGGAAAATAGATGATGAGACATAAGAAATCAAAATGAGAAAGTAATTTGAGTGAATAAGCTACAAAGTGATATTATGTTTATGAATGCATTATGATAGGACATAAGGAACGATCAAGACATCAAATAATAGTGATTGAGAAAAGAAAGAGAAATTATAACTAATGACAAGTTTATCGAATTATATAGCTACTGCTAAAGAATATGCAAGTAAAGTTTTGGAAATTTGATATGTATTGTGTTATTATCTTTGGGTTATATGATTAATGTGATCTAGAGACCAAATTGAGATGGAGAAGATAGTACAAGAACTTAAGCTCTTCTTTGAGTGATGGATCAACTTACTCCTAATTTGATGGGAACTATTAAATGTTCGAAGTTTATAAGGGATATGTCAATTATGATAGTTGATTTTTTAGACTTAGAACGTTTGGGAGAATAACGAAAGTTGTATTACAATGGGCATGATGACTTGGGTTAAGTTGACAATGCTTATCATGAGGTTTTGTAACTTTGCGTGCAAACCTGAAAATAATATGAATTGAAGGCTCCTGTTATATGAGGATATTTCTAAGATAATACTAGTGTATTCACTTGTGTGTTGATAGTCTCAAGGTAAAAGCTAAAGATATGTATGATGTTATGAATCTAAAGTGGTTAAGCATAGTCTATACCAGTTAATAAATGATGCAGTATGGTTATTGCATATGAGTTATCCATTTACAAATGTAATTGATTTTAGTTCAAACTGAGCTCCAGTTTCGAGGACGAAACTTTTTCTAAGGAGGTATGGATGTAATACCCCGAACTTTTAATACTAATTTTGATTATTAAGTAAAAAGCGATTTTACTTTTTATAAAATAATAAGGATTAAGGCTATTGGAGTTTCTAAATTACTTCCAAAGTTCTATTTATTTTGATAAGTGATTCATAATGAAGTTTTTATCTAAACCATTAACATTTTTCTTAAACCAAACTCATAATGTAAATGATTTTGGAAATTTGATTTTTGGGTCCATTCTAATTTCTAATGTCCAAAATTAAAAGCCCAAACAAGTTTAGCCCACACTACCTTCTAAATATGAAAACTAAAGGAAAAAGAGAAAAGATGGAAAACCCATCCTCCTGCTTTCTTTCTTTCTTCTTACGTGGAACTCCCAATCATGGAAAACCATGGTTTTGCTTTATTTTCCTTGTATTACAAAACCAGCAAAAATTCCTACCAAACTCTTGCTCTCACAATCAGATTTTGCCCATCGAAATTTAACGAAAACAATGGTTCACGCCTCTTTGTTTCTTCCAATTCCATGGACTCAAATGGTTTGAGAATTTAAAATTCTGAAATTCATCTTCTTTGTGAACCACGGCTCTATAAATAGGGAGAATTGGTTGAGTTCTGCATCACAAAATCAGTCAACAACAACTCAGAAGTAAAATTCCAGCAAAAATAACCATCATCACTGCTCCACCATCCTACCACCACCGGCGAACCACCACTCAGCATCCAACCCATCTCCTCCGCTTTCTTTTCCGCGCGAGAACTCTCACCCTCGCCTCACTCTCACTCCTACCGCAGAACCACCGCGGCACCACTACTCTCTCGTCGTAGCACCACCACCTGGCCCTCTCTCTCGCCGTCTTGCGGCCATGCTGCCACCGCAACCCGACGTCGGCCAATGCACCATCACCAAGCAGCCCATCCTTTCTTTTCCTCCTTTTCGTTGCTTTGGGTTGAAGGGGACCAAGGTGGTCTTCTTATTTTGAAACCAGTATACTTGTTAAGTCAAACATGCTAAGGCACTAAGCCACTAAGGTAAGTTAATCTTATTAAGTTGTATATTTCTAAGCCCATGTTACTACGACTAAACTATATATACATTCCTCTTTTTTTTTTGACAGGAAAACACCTCATTCATTAGACCTTGTCTTTGAGGACAAGAGGGATAATTTCAGGTGGACACTCCTCCATCCAAACCGTTTCCTCCTCAAAACAAAGGGAGGCTTTGGCTAGTGAATGGGCCACATTATTACAGCTTCTACGAGCAAAACGAAAACAACAGAGATCAAAATTACAAGCTAAAGTCAAGATATCATTAACTACTACTTGGGCATAGGAGGATTCAGTCTTTTTCTTCTCAAGGAGGGATATGAGTGTGAGACAGTCGTTTTCAGCCACGATAGTTCGAAATCCTGCATCAAAAGCACACTTGAGCCCAAAAAGCATCGCTATGGCCTCAGCGAGAATGGGGTTACCGTCCATACTTTCTCGTCTTCCACCTGACATTACCACATCACCACAATGGTCGCGAACAACCATGCCTGCACCCATCTTCCCCTCCTTCAGAGCTGCGTCAGTATTAAGTTTCCACACCCCTTCCGTTGGCGCCTGCCAAGTAGGCTCCTCCTCCCTCATAGCAGGCGTAGACCCATCACCACTTTCTCGTTGGGTTGCTGCTTCAAACTCGCCCAGTATCCTCATGGTTCTATCTCCCACAATCTTTGGGTCACTCTTCTTTGCTTCAAAGACCCACTGATTTCGAAGGTACCAAATCTGCCACATAAACATCATGTGGATCTCCCATACTCGTTCACACTCATTGTCTTTAAGGAAAGCCAGACACCATTCACTAAAGTCATGATCCCATGCTACCACTTCGAGTCTCAGAGGTGATAATTTCCATAGTGTTCTACTCTCTTTGCATAAGAGTACCATGTGCGCGATCGTTTTAGCTGTCTCTCCACATCTTGGGCACATTTCATCCACACTTAATCCGCGTCTTGCAAGTGTTGCCTTGGTAGGGATACCATTACGCACTGCAAGCCATACAAAGTTCTTAACCTTCGGGGGGACCTGAGCACTCCAAATTCGTTTCCACAGTCCCTGAATTTAACTTCTCGACGAAGTACCAACATTCCCGCTTCGCACTTCCATTTCCCGGTGGTAGGCACTCCTCACAGTAAATGCTCCATTTTTTGTGTGATTCCAAGCCAGCATATCACATTGGTTTGCTATGGGAAGACGAATGGAGTTTACTGCCATGACTTCTGCCTCAGTTAGCATGCTTTCCAACTCCCCAACTTGCCATCTATCATCCGCTTCATGGAACCAGTCAGCGACCACTTGATGACTACTCTCCTCACTTGGTGGACTGGAGAAAAGTCGACCCCCAGGTAATCCAGGGACCCAAGCGTCCTGCCAAGGGCGTATCGTGCGTCCATCACCAACAATCCAAGATGATCCACCTTTTATTAGTTCTTTAGAGGAGATAATTGACTTCCATGTGAAGCTTGCGTGTGGGGGAGCTGTGGCCTCCCACGCCGAGCTCCTTGGGAAATATTTACCCTTTAAAACCATGGCAGTGAAGGATTGTGGGTTGGTGGCAAGTCTCCAGAATTGTTTTGCGAGTAGAGCCGTATTAAAGGCACTTAGGTCACGCATTCCCAAACCACCATCTCGCTTTGATTTGCACATTTTTGCCCAACTAATCATAGCAAGTTTCCGTTCATTTTCTTTTTGTCCCCACCAAAAGTTTCTACACAGCGAGTTCATGGAGTTAATGATACTTTCCGGTAATTTGAAGCACTGCATTGCATACGTTGGGATTGCTTGGGCAACAGATTTTAAAAGCACTTCTCGCCCTGCTCTCGATAGATATCTCTCCTTCCATCCTTTTATCTTCTTCCAGACTCGATCCTGAATGACTTGGAAAACAACTTTCTTGGATCTACCAACATAAGTAGGGAGACCAAGATATTTTTCGTGTTCATTAACAGCCGTGAAATTTAACTTCAACTGAAGCATATTCTGCATATTTGTATCCACATTCCGACTGAACGAAACTTCCGATTTTTCCAAGTTGATCTTCTGACCCGAGGCTATCTCATAAGATGTAAGGATGTCAAGAATGGTTTCAGCTTCTTCATCACAAGCACGCGTGAATAGGAGGCTATCATCTGCGAAAAATAAGTGAGAAATAGGGGGTACATTCCTTGCTATCTTTACTCCATGAATAGCCTTGTTATTTTCAGCATCTCGAAGGAGGGATGAGAGCCCTTCTGCACAAATGAGGAAAAGAAAGGGGGAAATGGGGTCCCCTTGCCGAAGGCCTCGTGAAGGGTGAAACCTTGACGAGGGAAATCCATTGTACAGTATAGAATAGGAAACAGACGTGATACATCGCATTATCAAGTCCACAAAACACTCAGCACACCCCATCTTCAACATCATGCACCTAATAAAATTCCACTCTACTCTATCATACGCCTTGCTCATGTCTAATTTCATAGCCATAAAACCTTTTTTCCCCTTTTTTTTTCCTAAGGTAATGAAACAATTCATGGGCTACAATGACGTTATCCGTAATCAGACGGCCCGGCACAAACGCACTTTGGGACTCACTAATGACATAAGGTAGGATGAGTTTAAGTCTATTTGAGAGGACCTTAGACACTAGTTTATACAACACATTACAAAGACTTATGGGTCGGTAATCTTTGGTTGTTTCACAATTTTTTTTCTTGGGGATCAAAACAACATGAGTGTGGTTTATTTGATCAACGGAACCGCCATTATTGAGAATCTCTAGCACGTAAGATATTACCTCATTTCCGATCGTGGGCCAAAACGTCTTATAAAAAAGTGCCGGCATCCCATCGGGTCCCGGTGCTTTCGTAGGGTGCATATGCTTCAAGGCCACCATCACTTCATCCGCCGTGTATGGAGCAGCCAGCTTTTCATTCATTTGCGGCGTCACGCTTTCATGTACTTTCTCCAGTACCATGTTCATTTCATCCCGCCCACTTGTAGTAAACAGCTCTTTGAAATAGTCCACAAAAATGGCCTCCGCCTCATGCTCTTTATCCCTCCAAGTGCCTCCTGTGTCATAGACACCTTTGATGGTGTTTCGCCTTCTTCTCTGGTTAGCTTTAGAGTGGAAGAAGGCTGTGTTTTTATCACCTTCACTCAACCAGCTTTGTCTACTTCGCTGAGCCCAATAAATCTCCTCCCTACTTTCCAACTCATCAATTTCAGCATCAAGTTTTTTAAGTGCACCAATGTTTGCTGCCGTAGGCTCGAGCATCATGATCTCTTTCATTTTTTCCCTTCTCTTTGCCACTTCCGAAGCAAAATCTACCCGCCTAGTCTTGCTCCATCTCCCAAGATTCGCAGCACACGTAGTTATTTTCTCATGGATATCGATGGCCTCAGTATCCTGCCACACACTCTCTACTATGTTCTTACACGCATCATCAACAAGCCACTCCTTTTCAAAGCGAAACCCCCGTCTCCTGTGCTTCCTTTCATTCGTATGAATCTGTGCTTTGATAGTAAGTTTGAGCGGAAGATGGTCTGATTTACGGCGCGGTAAGTGTTCAATCATTGAACAGGGAAAGAGGTTGAACCACGTGTCATTGATTAGAGCCCTATCGAGTCTTTCTTGGATATTATCTCCCTCTTCCCTATTGTTTGTCCATGTGAAGGGGTATCCTTCGAAGTGCATATCTCGCAGTTGGCTTTTGTCAATTGCCCGCCTAAACCCGTCAATCTCACGTTGGTTAGGATGATTACCCCCTCTTTTTTCATCGTGGCTCAAAATGCCATTGTAATCACCAATACACACCCATGGCATATTATTATTCGTGCCCAGCCATTCAATAAGTCTCCAAGTCTCCATTTTGCGCTCCTCCTCGGGATGGCCATATATGCCCGTGATTCCCCATGGAGGCTTAGATTGTGAGCTCACCGTGAAGTCCATATGATTAGGCGAAGTTGACACAAGAGTAAGATCAATATCATCGCCCCACAACATGGCCAATCCCCCCCTTCTATGTCTTCCATCCCTTTCACAGTCTACACTCACCATGTGTTGCATCCTAACTTTCCTCTTCACTCTATCCCACTCCTTTCCTTTTAACTTCGTTTCCGAGAGGAAAACGAAGTTGGGGTGCTCAATCTTCAACACGCCCGCAAGCGCATTTTCTGCACGGGGGCTCCCCAAACCCCGGCAGTTCCATGCCACACCTATCATTGCTGTTCACGGGGTTGCTTTGCAACCTCCGCTACTTCATGGAAAAGCTCCACCATTATCTCGTCAGTCTCCATCCCCTCCTCGTTACCTCGACATCTTTTGGCCTCATTCGGCTCGCCCTCAGCCACTTGTTCCTCGCTACTGCATCCTTCTTTCCTTTTCCCACACACGTGACGAGCATCAGCATCAGTGTTTATGTGCCGTATTTTGGCTTTCACCCCCCTATTCTTCACAGGCTTTCCCTCCGTCTTTTTCCCCTTACTCATCTTTGATTCATGTCGCAATTGACGGGGTAGTGGCGCATCGCTTCCCAAATCGAACTGCAGTTGTTCGAGGTTAATGTGTTGACTTTCCTTTACCAAACACTTGATCATTCTTATCAATAATGGGGTTCAAATCCCGAGAGATCTCCACATTTCCCATTCGTGCAACAACCTCTGCCACTCTTTCACGGTTCTCCTCTTGCTCCTCATTGTTTACTTGCTTTTCTTTTCTGATGAAGAGTCTCCTAGCACATCCCTTTTCAGTCTTGTCCTCCTCTCTCTCCTCTCCTTTGTTCACTTACCAGGGCGAGGCCCTCATTTTCTCAGAGAACACTCGTTTTGGCGTAGCTGCCATGGTCCCCTCATCACAATCCTTTTCACCATGCCCAAGTTTACCACAAACATAGCAGAAAAGAGGGAGTTTTTCATATTTTACAGCGAATTTCTCCGTATAACCTCCTCGCATCTTAATGTTGACTTCTTTCACCAGTGGCTTCCTCAGATCCACCATCGTTCTAATTCTCAAAGATTTGTTAATCCCATTAACATCAGATTTGTCCAGCCTTAAAAAAGTCCCTACTTTGTCTCCAACTTTTTTGGCATTTGCTTCATTGGTTCGCCCAAGGAAAGGGAGATCATATACTCGTATCCAGAAAGGTACATAATGAAGAGGCAGATCAGATGGCTTTGTGTCTCCAATTATATCACTAAGATTCCATCACGCGTTCTTTATCCTTCCAGTGGTGAAATTGGAAAAAGAATATGTTTTTCCCTATACAGTTCGCTTCTAAATCGTGTTTTGGATTCCACAGTCGCTTCATTGTGGTGATGAGGGCGTTTGCATTCACATTCCGTTCAGTCCAAAGTCTAGCAATCAAACCTAGAGCAACCTTCGACTCTTCTTCTTCTTCACCCTCAATCTCCCATTCTAAGTCAGATTCTTGTTCTATTGCTTCCGAAATCACATCCGATCCCTCGCCAGATGCTTGCTTAACATTCGTAGCCATGATTTGAGTCACCGGAAAAGGCTCAAAGTGAGCCTCAAAACCTCCGAGAATCGAAGGGTGGAAACCAGCAGCACGCCAGTAGGAGCCCTCCCAAGAGAAAAACCTCCTCTTAAATGAATTTTTATTAATCAAGTATTATCTTAGTAAGAATTTCTATTTGCACTATCAATTATGATTTCTCACTTATTTTACAACTTTCATGATTCAAAGTTTTTAATATGGTTTTAACTACTAAAGTCAGCTTTTATTATTTTGAATTCTCAACCTTATATTATACTTTCTTAAAGAAATTTCTAACTAAAATCGTATTCCGAAAGGGCTTATAATATTTTCTTAATTAGTTACTAATTTGGTACTATATGCTTCTGTTAAGATTATAATATAAATTGTTGCTCAGAACTCAGGGAGAATGATTCTCAAGAGTAAGGAAATAAGATTATTATACTGCAATCGAGGTAACAACTACTGCTGGTACCCGCAATTCCTTTCAAATGTGTGTATGAAATATGATTACACTGTGAGTTAGTAAATGTTTATCAAATCAATTATTCTTGAGTTGCAGGATGATTATTATGATTTATTGATTCATAAATACTCTTATGAGTTCTATGAACTGAATGAACTGTCATGAGCTATTATTTATAAAAAGATGATATGATTTGATATGAAATGATTTACTACCTTAATTATTGAGGTAGAGCTGAGCTGAGCTGAATGATTGATGTTTATCACCTATGAATATTAAAAGTTACTCCCTCTGTCCCACAATACTCTTGACATTTATCAATGCACGTAGTTTTAGATGATAAGTTATTGTTTGGTTATCAATTGTTATTTTATTGAAAAGTAGATGTGATAGGAGTTGGTAGTTAGTAAAAGTAGCATTATTTTATTTTAAGAAGAGAGAGTGTGGGCCATGATTAGAGTTGATGGGTATTAGGAGTGGTATTATTTATTTGGAGGAGAGAGAGTGTGGGCCAATGCTTAAAATGTAGAAGGTTTAAAATAATAGTGGGTCGTATCAAAAAATAGAAGTGTAAAGAGTATTCCGGGACAGATGAATAAGGAAAGTGTAAAAAGTATTCTGGGACGGAGGGAGTATGAAACATGATAAAGTAAAGTGAAAGAACTGGTTTACTGAGCTGATTGGCGGTCGTGCACGTACCGAGCTGTTTACTGGGGCACTGGCCCGTTACTGTTTACTAGGGCACTGGCCTGTTACTGGTGTAGGGTAATGCCCGGGACACAGGTCCTTGCACAGTGGGTGCATACACACAGGGGCGGATCCAGGATTTATAGTTCGGGGTAGCGTAATATCATGATTATATCTAATGCCCAAAACAAAAATCCACATTTTCATTAGGGGCCTTTTAGAACAAAAAATGTCCTGAGATATTAATATCTTGTTTTCTCTTCATAACTTTGAAATATCTTTACACACAACACAAATTTTTTTTGTTCCTCAAAAATTTATGTTGGTGAACTCCACAAAATTATATTATGCACTTTCTTGGATTACTGCCCATAGCTTCCGCCATGTCTTTTTGGTTTATCTGATCATTTTGATTGATTCTTAATCCTACCCCACTTTTATTACGCCAATGTTCTCTCAATTTAATTAATTGTGATATTCATTTTCCCTTGTAAGTGAAGCAATAAGAAATCCAGGATATTTAATTCCACTCACATTAGTCGTCGTGTCGGCGTTGGTTTAGTACTCACTACACCCCTATACCATCCGATCGTAAGGAGGCAACAAAAAATCTCTACTTTGCGGAGATCTGGTGATGTTGAAGTTGGTAGAGCTACATGGAAAGATAGAGGTGTAAAAGTGGTAATATTCGGTTAGCGAAGCTGCGAAAAGATAGGTGTAAGAGTTGGTGATGTTGAAGTTGGCAGAGCTACAAGAAAAGATAGAGATGTAAAAGATAGTAAGGGAATGGTGCACAAACACTAGAAGGAATGATTGACCATCTTTAACATTCCAAGATTTTCAGTTGCCACAATGACACTATTGTAGTTTTCTTCAACAAGAATGAGGACCCAGTTTGCAACTGATAGAGCGGTCGCTAACATCATTTGCGACCGCTTGGAGCGGTAGCTAAATATTTTGCGACCAATTAAGCGGTAGCTAAAACTATTTTTTTTTCAAAAAAATTTAGGGGTAGCATGTGCTACCCCTTGTTACCAAGTAGCTCCACCCCTGCATACACATGGCTGGGAGACGTCACAGTGCTCATTGATTTTGCAGCAACCAGAGTAAAAATGGATAAAAGGATGAAAGGTTTATAAAGGTGAAGTTAAACAAATCTAGATTTCAGAAATGTTTGAATTATTCTTTCCCCCTGTTTGCAAATAAAATGAGTTCAAATGAGTCTACGTTGCTGGAGTAGTTTGTTACTCAGCCTCGGCTCATAACGTTTTGCTTTTCTGTTTTAGGTATGGTCAGACAGTTGAAAGATTGTTGATAAAAAGGATTTTTGTTCATGAGTGTTAAGGAATCTATTATTGTTAAGAATGGCACTAATAGTAAGGGTTCGTAAGCTTAAGCTGGAAGCACAACAAGAGAGAGTGTTCAGGATGGATCTCGTGTATTGACGTTGTTGTCTGTATTCTGTATCTTGTGGGCTAGGAAGATTATAATATTACTGTGGCTATTATTGGTAAGTTTTAAGAGTTATACAATCTCAAAGACTATTTAAGGTTATTATTGTATTAGTGGCTCCATAAACCACGGATTTAAGTTCAGTTTCTGCTGTCAATTATAAGTACTTGTGTTTAATTAAGGTTATGAATTTTCGGAGCGTTACAATCGTCTTGAAGATGATGCATCATGGGTTCGGGAAGTTGGAGAGCTTGTGTTGAGTTTTATTATTTATAGTTGACTTTTAATTATGTGGTTGACTTTTACTTTTGAGGTTGACTTTTGACTTATTGTTGGTTTGACTTTGGTCTGACTTTTGGGAGTTGACTTTTGGTTGACTAAGTTTTACTTTCAAAGTTATATATTATTATTATTTTCCACTGCAAAATTCTGAATAAGCCGATACGTTATCACACGGGCGATAATGCTTTGATAATTCTCTAAGTTTTATATTAAAAGGTATTTTGGAAAAGAGAGAATTGTCGGGGTATTACATGGGCTATGCTAACTCTAAGCTACGCTAAGGAATTAAGAAATGCAGTATTGATGTATTGTTTGTGTGTCTTTTTTCTTGACGGTAGTTTCTCTATTTATAGAGAATCATAACATGTAACTTCCATGCATGCTAGGGAGGGAAAATGTTTGAATCATACTTGATTCAAATCTTAACCGTTTTCTGGCGCTGAATGCACGTTTGTCTACATGTTGAATCATCTTCTTATTGTCTTTGATTATTTTACTGCCTTTGACTTTCTCGTCTTGACAATCTTGACAATCTTCCTTTGGACTTTGTTGACTTTGACTTCTGTTGACTTTGCTTAATGGGCTTTATACTCATATTAGGCCCTCATATTAAAGCATAAATTAAACCTTTTGAGGTTTGATTCAATGTATCATAATAAATGTTACTTGACATCCGAAAATGGTAGTAACAAATTGTCCCCCTGATTTGTGGAGTGATGCACTTAGCACTACACAAATTATAAGCAGAAAGGGACTTCTAATGGTTATAGCCAATATCATCCAGTAATATTCTGAATGTGACTTCTTCCATTGTTTTAAGGTGATCAATAAACGCTCTTTTTGGATGACTAAAAGTGGTTGAGAAGAATAACTTTTCATGTATTCCTTCACCTTTCTTTCTGGCTGTTGTGAAATATATTAAGAAAGTTTCCTCAAGATTCGCGCTTGCAAGGTTATTTGGTGATAACCCACAAGGATTTACGTTGTAGGCCATGAGATCATACCAAATCTGACATGCACATTTGTATTGCACTAAGACCCTTGATAATGATCCATCCACCATTTTGTAGACCTTAACCTTCTTTTTAGTTCCTTTGACAAAGAGCCTTTTCAAATATCTCCAAGGGATGTTAGGCTTCCATATCTCTTCTGTGATGACTTTGCCCCATGATTTACAAACTAGAAGAGATGTCACATGATCAGTCCTTTCAAGTTTTGGAAATATTAATTCTTTGATGAAATCTAAATTAGACCCTATTTGGAAGGCCTTAGATTTTCTTCTATTCTCTTAGTTCTGTAGCATAGTAGGATTGTCTCCAAAGTATTTTTGAATAGAGGAGGTCCATTTTATAGTTTCATGCTTAGTAAACTCATTCCTATCTCTAGATATGACATTCATTGCTTTGTGGTGATTCGAGCATTTTGATGGGTATGACATATCTTTTGGAGCAATTTGACGAAACATGGGAAGATGTGTGTAATCCATCTTGGTTTAAGTCTAAGATCTTTTGGAGATCACATATATAAAGACTTGGGTGCTTTAACTGTCTAATAATTATTTCCTAACCACTTAATTTCGTAGGAAACTAAAAATAGGTTTTTAGGGAATACAGTTAATAAATGGGCTTATGATTGATTCAACTTGGAGAGTCAAAAACTTGTGCTAGAGCAATTAAATATTGAAACTGATGATCTGGAGATGCATTGAAAAAGGAACAACAAAATAACAATTATTTCATGATAAAATCATTTCATTTGATGATGGACATCTTTAAGGAGATATCACAGGTACATAGTGTCTTAGACAAATTCTAAACTATGCACTATCATTAGAATTCCTAGGAAATTTAAAATATTACTTGATATGTCAAGCGTGGAGATGGGCGAAACTGATGATGATTTGTGGCTTCTCGTTTTCATCAATGTCAGGATCATCATCATATGAGTAGTCTTCACTGGGGAATAGAGGAATGCCTCCTTCCAACAAAGTCTCAAGCCATAGTAGGCAAGTACACTTGTGTTGTATGAGTTTTTTGAAACTCTCGTTTTCTCCCAGTTGGATCACTCTATATATTTTGTTGAATACTCCCAAACTACTTTCACAGATTATGGACTTGTGGTATTTCAATGTGAGTTCAGGGAGGAAATATGTTTTGACAATGTATTCCCCCCATGTTTTGCAGACACTCGCCATCTTCAATAGCTCATCTTTGTCCATTTTTGGCCAAAGTTTTACTGCCAAGAAATCCATATCGCTTCCAACGATAGTAGCATTGGACTTTTGTTCCTTAGGATCTCCAGATTGGATCTTTGGATCCTTCCCAAAGAGTTTTATGATCTTGGACTACCATTTCTTCATCTCCTCATCTTTGAATTCCTCCCAATCTTCTTGTATTATATCCTTGTTGAACCGATGTCTCCAGCATTCCCCGGGAAAAGGAAAAAGAGATATTTGTTGTTAGCCATGTTTTAGAATTTTTGGGCTTTGACGATGAAACAAAGATGTTGGGGGAAAAATATCAGAGTTAGAATGATGTATTTATAATACAACCACTATAACTGTCCCTATTTTTTAGGATACGTGAGGAATAGGCCGTTAGATGTCCAGGCGACGTGTTACATAATTTGTAACCACCCTCAACCATTTTAAGTTAAGGCCTTAGTGGGTAAAATGGGTTCGTCCATTAACCCCTCAATGTGTCACTTTATTTTTGGGATTTGCCATTAATGGCATGTGTAGTTTGGAAGGTAATTATTACTTTTGAAGTAACTTTTTATCCTTTATTAATAAATTTTAATAAATTTAGTATCCCAAACTAAGAGACACTCCATCTTTCTTCATTTTAACTTAGGTAGTTGAGTGCATTATTTGATTTGACAGTATATTTTTTGAAATAAAATATTAATTTGAACAATTTTGATTGAACAAAATAAGTAATGTAAATAAGGAATAATAACAAAAATTCGAATAAAAGATAGAAAAATAGATTTCATTAATTAAGAAACTTGTACAACCTAGAATTGAAATTTTTATATTAGAATAAAAATTTACAACTTATTGTTTAGAATTTTTGAATTATAAACTTCTAGGCCTAAATTTCTACTATGTCCTTTGGAGATGTCAGTTTGTCAGCGTCCGAGTCCTCTTTTGAGGCTGGAGCAGGAGCAATGCCATCTTCATCATCATCCCCAGAAGGGGCAGAACCGCTCTCTCCGCTGGAGGTCTCCTCAGGGTAGTCTGAGAGCCTCCTCCTCTTGGCGGAGGGTTCGTCATCATCATCCTCCTCCTCCTCATCATCATCAGACTTAGGGTCTGATGATGGAGAGGCATCCTCGTCATCTTCTTCCTCTTCTTCATCTTCTTCCTCTTCTTCTTCCTCTATTTCCTCCGGTAATTCTGGAGGAGGAAGGAAGCGCTGGTCAACCTCTTGTGGGTTGACCTCCTGGGGTCCATGATGCTGGACTGCGCTGATGGCTAGGGAACATCCATTTTTGGAGAAGAGGGTTTTTTGAGAAGGTTTTAGGAGATGAAAGGTTTGGAGGTGTTTGATCAAGAGATGAGTAATATGTCATTGTTATTACACTTACCCCTTTTAAAGAGATTTTTTACAGTCTCCTGGAAAATGAAGAGTCATGCATTCTTTGCAATGGGCTTCTCAGTCATGTACCCTTTAGAATGGGCTTCTTTAACATGACTTCAGGACCTTGCATTTTAATTTATTAAAACTTGGCTTTATCATAGCCTAATGAAATATGACCCAAAATGAAACATACCACGCGTTATGCACGTGTTTTCTTCTTTTATTGTTTCATTTCAGTTGTGTTCCTCATTAATACCTTTTTCAAGGATTTTAGGAAAATTTAAGATCTTTCAGACAATTTTATTACTTTTCTTTACGAATTCACAACCATTACCAAACTTCGATTCACCATGTCTAGTGAAAGAGTTCATGAAGATGAGATTCGTGAAGCACTCGCTAAAAAGCGTGACGCCATGCAATATGAAGCAGCTCGCCAATTATGCAACGCCATTAGAGTAAACCTTACGACTTATAAATCTCAAGTATTGTGGTATGTGAACAAGAATACTGATCCTAACACTCCTTAAGAGGATAGAATTGCCACTATTGGTCCCTGCTTTCCTTTCAAGATTCAAAAATCAAAGCGCCAAATAGTCTTAGAGCAACAATGTTACCCGTTCTTGGACCATATTATCTTGGAGGATTATAAGCTTAGAACACTTCCCTTTTTCCCCAAAAACCCTCCCAAATTTGAATTGGCCCTTAGCCAACAAACCCTTTGAAGGTTGGATTTCAGGGTTAGATGCAAGAGCATGGTTTCTACGAATGAAACCTTTTCATGACAAGTGGTCGAAGAACAAAATATTGCCCCTCTTGAGACAAGCTTCTTATGAAAACATTCTCTTTGATGGGGTTATGTCCACTGCATTACTAGCTTGTTGGGACCTTGCCATCAACTGTTTCTTGTTCCGGTGGGGGCCAATGACTAGGGATGGCAACGTGTTGGATCTGGACCGGGTCCAGAAGGACCCGGATCCAGAAGGACCCGGATCCAGATCCGTTTATAGATGCCGGATCCAGATTCGACCCGGATCCGACGGGTCCCAAAAGTAGTACCCAGATCCAGATAATGCGGATCCTACGGATCCGGGTCTAAACGGGTCCTAACGGGCCCTTACTATTCACCTAATTTACCACAGATTCACGGCTAAACAAAATCAGCAACATTACACAAACTTCGAATAAAAAAAATTCAACAATAGTACCATAATTTAATTAAACAAAATCAGCGATAAAATCACAACAAAACTTTATAAATGAAGTAAAATCGAAAAAAAATTGAACAAAAACAAGCTGGTGGAGCCGCAATCGCGAGATGGCTGTCGTATTGTGAACTTCAGACTATCGGAAAGCACCCCCACTCATTTTCTCCCAGATTCGAAGCGATTTTGGATTTTCTGCGATGGCAATCTTGAGCTTCGAGTTCGATGAAGAAGAAGAGGAGGTTGGTTAATGGCGTCGATGCTGCGAACTCGAACGAGAAGATGAAGAGGTTGTTAGAATCTCCGACGAAGAGAGAAGGGAGATCGACATCGGCACTAACGAGAAGGAGAGAGAGAGATGGAGAAGGAGCTTCGCTGATTCTCTGGTGGTTGGCTGGTAATGGTAGGTGGAGAGGAGAGAGAAGGGATCAAGCGACGTGGTGGAGTCAAACCTTAGGGTTTTTTGTGATTTTGTGTTATTTGGTTTATTTAAAGCCCACTAGCCCAGCGCCCCACCTCTTCTTAGAGAAAACGGATCTACGGATCCGGGATCAGATCCGGTCCCGGATTCGCGAACTGACAGCAGGACCCGGATCCGACCCAGATCCAACGGGGCTAAAATTTTAGGATCCAGATCCGTTTTTTCGGGTCGGGTCTAGGATCCATTGCCAACCCTACCAATGACTGTAACCTTAGCTAATATTGTCTTTATTACTGGAATTCTCCAACGGGTAAATATGGCACTGACCTTCCCATCTTTCACCATGTTAAAGAATATAATCAGCTATATAGTCAATGTCTATCAATCTTTCGCCAGATTGCTAATCCCACTGCTAGTACCAGCAAATGTGGTTTTCAGAAATTTGTTGACTTATTCATTAATAAGGACGTCAGTGAGGAAGTTACTTCTCAAGAGGAAGTACTTTTTCTTACTTTTGTCTTTTCCAAATTAATGATGTCTAGAGCTGAAGAAGTGGTAACATTATGGCTATCTCTAGCTGTTAACATCTCCTCTACTTCTGAAGATGTAGCTTTGGCTCCTGTTCTATTGGGACAACTTTAAAGATGTCTTTTTAGGAGTGAGAGTCCTTTAAAGGTTTTGGAATTCGTACCTCTGAGTCCCCTATATTCTCTATTGACAAGGGATTTGGACCCCTCTGGCTTTTGACTTGTTGGGGCCACATGTATCTACCTTGTTTGATGGTTCTCATTCCCCCTTCTGCTTTTGAAGCTCCTAAGGGTTCAGAGGAGGAAGATCTTTCTTTTGATTCCCTTTTGTTTCTTTCTAGTCTTAATGATTGTAGTTGTTATGGCAGTGGCGGGTCTTGGAACTTTTGTTATCGGGGGCTAATTACCTACTTTAGACTTTTAGTTTATATATATTTACTTGGGTTGGTAACAAGTATCGAATACGATGCAAATTCAAGTATGGGTACAAGTAACAAATACGGGTACTAATATTGGATACGAGTGCAAATTCGGGTATCCAATACGGCAAATATAAAAAATACAGATTTCGGGATACCATCCTAATTATTCCTAAAGTTGGACATGGATATGAGGGTACACCTTTTTCTTTATAGATATACAATATTTATTTAATTTTTAGATGACTTCAACTTCACAAGTGACAAATAGAATAGCCAAAATTTAAAAGTTTTAAAATGCATAAAGTAAGAAAATTTGGATAAGAATAAAAAAGATCAATAGTAATTAATTAATGAAATAAAAGAAAAACCCCTTCAATGAAAGAAAAAAAAAGAAGAAAGAAAAGACAATAAAGAAAGAAACGTATTAAAGTGGGAATGAGAAAAGCACTCATCTTCATGTCAAACATCAGTAGTTGTGAAGTACATAACCAATGACAGAATGACAGCTGTGAAGTACTTCAACTGTGGTCCCGCCCTTCTCCTATTTCTTCCCTTTTCTAACACACGTTAAGTACAATATTTATTTTCCATGTGCTCAGTAAATTTGGGGCCTTTTCTTAGTGGACCGAGCAAATTAGTAATGTTGTAATTTTTTTCCCAAAATCTATTAGGGGCCAGGCCCAGTCCTGCCCCTTAAAAGATATGCCCCTGTGTTATGGTGAGGTTAGCTTCAATCTTGTTTCTCCAGATGAGGTTTGGCATCCAAGCTTGATTTTTTTGTACTTCTTGGTTTTTAAGTCAAATCCTGGTATCTGGAACATTTTTCCAGGCAAAATAACTATTTCTGTTGAGGATAAAGCTTGGCGCCACCATGCAATGCCTGCTTGGCTACAATCCCTTGACATCCACTCTAGTTCCTTAGGGAGTGGAAACTTTTGGAGTAGTGTTCTTAGGTTTAGAGATTTAATAGCTGCTGAGCCTGAGTATTTTGGCTTTGAAGCCTACAATCCACAGCTGGTAGCTAGACAATTCGGATTGGTCCAAATCCTAGCTATACCTTACTTCTTGACTCGCAATGATCCTTGGACCTCAAGGGGTCGTTTTGAAGAGGGTAGAGCCCTTCAAAGTAAAACTCTCAACCTTACTTCCATATCCATTTCTCCTTGGAATTGGATCACCAAAGTTGTTCGAGGTTTTCATTTGTGGTGGGATCATGTATTCCCGGACAACTCAACATGTTTAGAGGCTTTGGCGCGCTTTGAGAATCAACTTTTCTTGGGCTGTAAGTAATTTCTTTCCTCAGTTATTTTTATAACTTTTAGTAGGGATGAGCATTACTAAATTTTCCTTGTACTTTCTGTTGCTTCTTAGCTAAAGCTGGTAAGAAAAAGCTAAGAGTGCCTGATGGCATGGAAACAGATTCTAGATACGATAAAATCTATTCGCCACTATAGACCAAAGGGTTCAGCCTCCTGCTTCTTCCAAGGATGAAGATGCTGCTTATGATCAAGAGTCTTCCTATGGAGATGTCCAGACTGTGGAGGACATTCAATCCATGGGGCTAATGGAGCAGATTGACCCTTTCAAGCGAGCTGCAAGAAAGAGAGATTACAATTGCCTTTCTGCTTCCAAGGATATTCACTCCATAGGGCCAATGGAACAGATTGACTCTCTCAAGAAAGCTGCAAAGAAGAGAGATTACAACTGCCTCTCTGCTTCCAAACCTTCAAGACATTCCAGCAGGAAACACCCTAAGTTAAAAGCTCATTCTGAGGCACAACAATATGTAATCTCTTCTGATGAAGATGATGCCAAGCCAATATCTCAAATATTTCCTAAAAGGAAACTCTGAGGAGTCAAAGCAGGTATGAACACCATCTTTACTCTTTTTATAAGGAGTTTCACTCTTTTGTTTGGGATATTGACTATTTAATCCTAGGTATTTCCGTTGTTGATGATGTTGAGCCTAAGACTCCCAGTGATCCTTCTTCTGAGAAGTCATCACCTCTTAGCTCTACTAGCCACCCTTCAGCTCGGGTAGTAGGTACTTCCAAGGTGGTTGACCAAGAATTAACTTCAAAGGATGGCTTTGTTGATGAATTTGTTATCAACCATCCCCCTTTTTCTTCAAGCGATGCTGCCCCCCAGTTGGAGAATGTGGCTACTTTCCCTTTGGAAGGAAGTACTGCCCCCAGTTAGAAGAGGTTGATCATCTCCATGTGGATTCTCCTTATGAGGACTCATTTCATCAGTTGAATGAAGACCCCTTGGAGCCAAGTCCTTTAAATGTTGAAGTTCTGAGCCCAAAAGCTGATTCAACAAATTTCAAAGCAGTGACTTCTCTTGCTGGGAGTAAAATCCAAAAAGATGTTATCCCTTTAGAGGTCACACCCTTAAGGAGCCATACTGAGCTTTTGGTACCTCTATGTTCAAAGATTCTTCATCAACTTCACCATCTACTTCTGGGACTAGTTTGCCTTTCTTTCCTCGTGAATTCATTTTAGACTTCCTCTATATGAGTCCATGTCCTCATGATGCCAGACTTCACTCTCTTGCTCATTTGGCTTCTCTACTTTAAGATGCAGAGGGAAGCACTCAATAAGAAAGTGTGATGAAAGAGTCTGATGGAGGGAAAGAAGTTAATTTGCAAACAGCTATGATTGTGAGGAATCAACCTATGGATCAGCCTGCCACTGCTAGCAGTGACCACTCTTCTGAACATATGAGACAAGAAGATAAAATATGGGAAATCTGCTTAACCTTAACAGATAACCCTTATGATCAGGCTTCTGCACAGACACTTACACAGATCTTGGAATCCCTAATCTCTCAAGGGTTTGAGTATTGGATACCCTGTCTTGACTATGTCAAAGAGACCCTTCTTCTTCAACAATGTAATGCTGAAACAAGAGTTCTAACTCCAAAGTTCTCAGCTCAAAAACTTCAAGAAAAGGAAGCTTCTTTGGAAACTCAAGCCAAAATTTTCAAAAACTTCAGTAAACAGATTCAAGATTCTTTGAGTTCTTTTGATAAAAAACTGAAGCTTCATTATGAGGAAAGGTAATCTCTACAGAGTCGCCTGGCTGAGATCAATAAAGAGGAGATTAACATCATCAATGAGAAGTCTTCACTTCAGAGCACCATTGATACTGAAGAGAAAAAACTGCACCAAGGACGAACCAAACTTGTCAATTTGAGGCAAGAGATGTTCAAAGATATGGTTGTACAGCAGGGCTTGATTCTCCAGAAGGAAAAATTTTGTAATGCTTGGTCAGCCATTAAAAACCTTAGTTTAGCTTTAGACAATGTTGGAATGTTTAGGACATAACATTTTTATTAATGATGTAATTTTAATAATCCTTTGCTGTTTGGAACAATTCCGCATGTTTTTGTTGAAACACAAGATCCTATTGTTGCCATATGGATGTGTGATATTTCCTTAGAAATTTGCCATTTAAGACTCTATCTTTTATATTACAATCTATATCCTTTAATACGTATACATTTCCAGACATCTTCTTGTGAATGATAAAGGGACCTTGCCACTTAGGTGACCATTTCCCTAATTGTGGATCTTTGTAAGCCGCTTCTGGCAGAAACATTTTCGAAACCTTATCATTCTCCTGGAATTTTTACTTTTTGTTATAGGCCCTAGCCACCTTTTCTTTTTGGATTCTCATTTTGGCTAGAGCTTCTTCCTTAGCCTCTAGAGCATCCATAATTTCAATGTTCATTGCCTGTGAATAGTCATTTCCTGATAATCCCATTTGTTGGGCTACCCTTGATGATCTTACATTCACTTCAGCTGGGATAACTGGAGTGTGCCCATAAACTAAGTTAAAGGGGGTGACTCATGTTGCTTCCCTTTTAGAGGTCCTATAGGCCCATAGGGCATATAGCAGCAATTCATCCGATTTTTTTAAGATTGTTATCTATTAGTTTTCAGATCCCTTTTACTATAATCTTATTAGTGGCTTCAGCTTGACCATTTGCTTGAGTATAGTAAGGTGTTGAATGCAACTTGGTGATCCCAAACTGGCTTAAACAGTCCAGCTGGTCAGGATTCCTAAATATTGTGGCCAGATCAAAGGTGATAGTTTATGGAATTCCAAATCTTGTAAAGATTTTTTCTTCCAAGAAGTTTATTACAACCTGTGTATTGATCTTGTTGAAAGCCTGAGCCTCTACCTATTTAGTGAAGTAAACAATCACCACTAGAATATATGAATGCTTCTTAGAAGATGCAGGGTTTATTTCCCCTATGGCATCTACTGCCCATCCTCTGAAGGGCCAAGGTTTAAGAATGTACTTCAGTTCGATCTGAAGCGGGGACCCTACTGATAGGTCCAAATCTCTGGCATCTTTTGCAACCTTTAGCATAATCTATACAACCTTTTCTCATGGTGGGCCAATAGAAGCCATGCTCATGTAACAACCATCTCATTTTTAGGCCGTTTTGATGAGCTCCACATAACCCTTGGTGAATCTCTGCCATGAGGGTTAGAGCTTCTCCAGCATCCACACATCTTAAAAGTAATCCTTCTGGATCCTTTCTGTGTAGTTCGCCAAATTGTATATAGAACTTAGTTGCTGCCATTTTGACTCTATTTGGCACTTTTGTCCCAGTTGGGTTCTGGAGATACTGGATAATTTCGTCTCCCCAGTCCTTTTCTTCTCTTAATATTGAAATTCTATAGACTTCCAATATATTTTCTGGCCCTTCCTTATCAGTTTCCCTGAAAGGCTCTAGGACTTTCTCTTGGAGAATGATATCCTCATTTTCTAAAGGTATCTCCTCCCTAGCAGAGGCTATTTGAGACAACTAATCTGCTACTTTATTTTCTTCTTTGGGAATGTGTATGAAAGTGATTCCCTTAAATTGTTTTAGACAACTTTTGTGCTTTCTTTCCACACTCCTGTGTTACTGATGATATACTCCTGAATTCTTCATTCATTTGGTAAATGACCAACTAGGAATCCCCATATATCTTTACTCTCTTGGCTCCTAATTCTAGCAGCATCTTCAATCTAATTATTAAAGCTTCATATTCAGCTTTATTGTTGGTACATGGACCCTTGAGGGTTACTGCTAGCTTAGTTGGGATTCTGCCAGGAGATAAAATATATATCCCAGCTCCTACTATTTCTTTAGTGTTGGACCCTTCAAAGAATAAGGTCCAATGAAGGACATCTTCATCAATGATTCCTGAGTCACAACAAGGATGATTTGCCAAGAAATCAGCTAGAGCCTGACCTTTTACTGCATTTTGTGGCACATATACTAGGTCAAACTACAATAAGTGTGAACTCCATTTGCTTAACCTTCCTTTTATAAAAGGTTGGGATATCATATACTTATGACATCTGTTGGAGATACCACTTCTACTGGAAAGGCCATGAAATAATGTATGAGTTTGACTGATGCATCATATAAACACAAACACCATTTCTCTGCTATGGTATACCTCTTTTCTGTATCATGCAAGATTCTACTTTAGAATGTGGCTTGCTCATGCCTTTTTTCATTTTCTTGAGTAAAGAGACTACCAATGAAGTCTTCACAGGTAGATAGATACAGTCTTAATGGTTTTCCATTTTTCCTTGGAGGGATCAATACAGGTGACTTGCCAAATCACGTTTGATCTGGTCGAAGGCCTTTTGATGTTCCTCTTCCCATTTGAATCCTGATTCATGTTTTAATCTTAGCAGAGGTGAAGTTTTTTTAGTTTTTCTAGCTAAATTAGCCATGAATCTTCTGACATAATTGACCTGTCCAAGGAATCTTTGTAATTCCTTTTTATTAGAAGGTGGCTTGGCTACCAATACCGCTTTTGCCTTATTCTGATCAATTTCCGTTCCATTCTTTTGAATGAGGAATCCTAAAATGTTACTAGCTTTAACTCCAAATGCACATTTGAGTGGATTCATTTTTTGTGATATTCTCTCATTCTGGTGAATGACTTAACTAAATGCTCTTTATGTCCTAAAAAGTCATTTGATTTTATAAGTATGTCATCCACATAAACTTCCATGATTTTGCCAATCGTGTCCTTAAAAATTGCATCCATTGCTCGCTGGTATGTGGCTCCAGCATTTTTTAACCCAAATGGCATGGCCACATATTCAAACAAGCCCAATAACTTTGGAAATCTAAAGGCTGTTTTGTTACAGTCTTCATGTGCAATCCTTAATTGGTGATATCCTGCATAACCATCCATGAAAGATATGTATTCATATCTTGAAGCTGCATCTATTAAGAGATCAGCTACTGGCATAGGGTATTGATCTTTAGGTGTAGCTTTATTTAGATCCCTAAAGTCAATGCATATTCGTATTTTGCCGTTTTTCTTAACCACTAGAACTATATTGGAGATCCAGTCAGCATATTGGCAAGGCCTTATGAACTTTGCCTTGAGGAGTTTATCTATCTCTTCTTGTATAAGCTTTGTTAGTTCAGGCGCCAGTCTCCTAGGACTTTGTGCTATAGGTTTAAATCCATCCTTAATAGGGAGTTTATGCTCTACTATTTGCCTATCAATGCCAGGCATTTCATGATGTTCCCATGCAAAGCAGTCTTTAAATTCTTTTAGAATTTCTATTATTTCCTGTTTCTCTTCGTTAGTGAGGAGCTTACTTATGTAAGTGACACGTGGATTTTCATTGTCCCCTACATTTACTTCCTCCAGTGGATCATGAACCTCCTGTCTAATATCCTCACTTTTTGCCCATACTTTTTCATCATACTCTTCAAAGGATTCAGTTTCATATAAACTCGAGCAACATACATTAGAATTTATAAGGAAATCCTCTTGTATTTTCTAAAAACTAAATCTTTCATTACTTGATCAACAATAGGGGTAAACCCCTTACATCATTCTTCTTAATTAATAAACATAATAAACTTTTATAAGAAAAATACATCCTAACTCTATAAACTAATAAGAGCTAAGGGTTGATCATAGTCTGGCGCCTGTTGAACATATTCATATTTTGATTGAATGTCTTCAACTTTCGGGACGTCCTCGACTTCTTCAATGAGAATTGCACCCGAGTCTTCCATCTCTTGGTGAGTTTGTGACTCAAGTTGCAGAACAACCTCTATTTTGATAGTAGGAATTGACTTTAGAGAGTCCCTAATAAAAACAGAATCAGGAGATGTTATTAGACAAACTTCCTCATCTGCTTGAACCATTTCATAAGTGTCACCATTCCACAAAATTAAGACTTGGTGGAGTGTGATGGAATAGCATAATTATGGTGTAACCAATCTCTTCCTAAAATTGCATTATAATTAGTGTCACTTTCGACTATGAAGAAACCAATGTAAGTAGTTTTAGTTCCTACTCTAATATTTAAGATAGCCATTCCTTCCACGTTTTCTGATAAACCAGAAAAACCAGTTATGTTGATTTGTATATTATGCAAATCTTTTCTAGTTTTTCCTAGCTTTCTAAACACAGAGAGTGGCATAGTATTAACAGTAACTCCATGATAAACCATTTATATATATAGAGTTTTTAAGCACATTTAGGTTGCATTAATAGAGCATATTAGTGCATATAGTTACATTTTAGGTGTCATTAGTATGAATTATCTATTTTGTGCTCTATTACGCTTCGTTTGTGGTTTTCTTAATGTTTCAGAAAGTTTCATAGCTATTTAGACGCTTTCGAAGCGATTTTGGATGAATTGGACAATTCTTGCAATAGAAGTTGATGAATAGCGACTTTTGATCGATGAATTTTTGTTCGTGGATGATTCTATTGATCCTTATAATCATATTAAGTGAAGTATCCTCCATGAGGATCGCGACATATCTTTCGAGAGTGAATTTGAGTTGAAAACGAAGAAATACATTAGTTCTGAAGTGATAAGAATCAAGACATATTCACTCCTTTGATCATAACTCAAGTTACACAGATCTTATTGAAGTGATTTAAGTTGCTCTGGAAACTAGACTTGAAGATCTTCGCAACGATAGGTCACACTCCCATAGACAATGCCTAGAACTCGAGATATAGCTTTCGGAAGATGACCCAGCGAAGCTGTCGTCGCCCAGCGCCCAACGGTTGCTCTTCGATCTTCCGACTGTATTTCTGCCTGGCCCGCTGGCCTCCCAACTCCCCATGGTCAAGCCTCGACTCGCCTAAGCGTTTGACGTGGATAAGAGCTCGTGGTCATTGTCAATACTATCGACCAATCATCGAACTTCTTTTATTAATTTATTTTCTTTTCTTTCATTAGAGGAAAATATAAAGGGGGGATTATTTTTATTTTCCCTCTCATGCTTATTATTCCTAGAGAACTCAATATTACGCTTCCCTCTTCATCTCTTTCCTTGGAACCCTTTATTTTTGCTTCTCTTCCATTAATTCAAGTTCTAGAGGTATTTTTCCATTGTTTTCTTCTTCATTAATATTTGCTATTGTCTTCCTCTTTATTATTGTTGTTTGATGTTATTATTGTTTTCATTATTTCTCAATCATGAATTTCAGGTTAATTATTGATTTTGCTCTAGTTATTTCAATTATGAGTGAGTAGTCTCTTTTCTAGGGCAAAGTGAGGGAAGCCATGTTTATACCATGATGTTTATACTTTAAAGTTGCTTGATTTATGATTTAGAGTTGTGAGTAATTCCAATTGATAAGTTTTAATAGTTTGATTCTTGTAATTAGCCAATATCAAGAGTTAATTAATTTGCTAATAGGAATTAGAATTGAAAGATCATATTCTTAGAGGCTTCATTACAATTGGCAATTTTGAATATGTTAGCGATTGTACTGCATAGGTTGAATTGAAAGTGTTAATACCGGACCGAAGGATTAACCATTCCTTTCATTACTCACCCTCTAGTATATTTGTTATTGAATTAATTTGTATTCTTTGATTGGTATAAGCATGGTGGACCAAACGTATGCCCTAAACTTTTAATTTATTGATTAGACCATAGTCTTGTTATTATTAGTTAATTCCTTCAATTCCAAATCCGTGACTTTGTTTAGTTGTTCCAAACTTAAAAGCTGAATTAAAATGACCATTTCCCTATGGATTCGACCCTACTTACCCTACTATATTGTTAGAAGGTTTGCTAGGATTTATCTTTGATAGGTGTATGACAAACTATCACTCCGGTGTCCACCAATACTTTGCCTAAACGAACTCCCTCAAAATCAACTTTTAGAAATAAAGCTTTAGTGTGCTTATTGTCAACATCAACTGACCTAAATATTTTATCTATGATTAATTTCTCTAGGTTAGCTTTTAGAGATGTCTTATTCGGCACTTTCTTGTGAGGTGCATTTACATAAGATGACAAACTTTGGGAAGAAGTAACTTTATATTTACCTGCCCTCTTTTCCTTGTCAACTTCATATGCCCATGATGTGGTGTTGGTCTGGAATTCTGATTGATTTTCTAACTTTTTAAACTGTGTTGGTAGCATGACCACGTTACATTGCACGTTTTGGCACTCATTTCTATTCGAGGCTCATTCATCAGCTGGTTTCCATCCAACATCAAGTCACTGTCTGACACCAATAAGTCTAAATTTTCAGACCCAAACTCTGAACCATAATCCTCACTAAATCCATTTCCTGGCATCTCTTTCATAAGAGAATCACCTCCTTGAGGCCGCTGGTCATCATTCCTTGTAGATGATTCACCACATTGTTCCCCCTCCAGAGGTAACAATTTGGTAATGCCAGCTCGTAGTGCGTCTTCATCAATTCTTATATTTGCAATAAGGGACTCCTGCATATATTGATTGCTAATTTGAGCCCTTACTGCATCAACTTTTGCACTTAGTTATTTCATCTTTGATGTCCTACTCTTGGGTCAATTTTGGACATCTTGTAACGGTAATGGCTTAACTGCTGGTTTGATTTTTATCTCCCCTTGATCCCTATGGGACTTCTCCCTTCTTTTAAGAATTTTGGGAACAGGAGTATGACTTGGCTTCCTTTCTTTTCCTTTTGAGGAAGGGCCTAAATTGGAGCTGTCATATTTTCTTGGTCCTTGACTTTTAGACCTTTTCTAAAATGGACGCTAATAAGCAGGCACATAAGTAGGATTATTTGGAATGATCTGAGTTCTAACCATTTCGAAGGTTAGCCTGTCTGCACATTGTGAGCACATTGCATTCCTCAGAGCCTTCAACCCTTCTATTGCCCTAGTCTGCAATGGGAATTTTTACGCTGCTTCCTTATAGGTTTTAGCTCTTTCCTCATGCATTACTGGGTTTGGAATTGGATTGGACTTAGTAGGCGCCTTAGCTTTGGCTAAGTTGGCCTTATATTCTTCCAACTCCATGGCATGTTATTCCATTTATGAGACAACCAATCTTTTGAGATGAAGTTGCCTATTTAGGAATCCTCTGAACACTTGGCATTGGTCTGTTGTATGTGGTCCATTCATGTGCCATCTGCACATATCTTCCAACCCTTCTTCATTGGCTATTTTTGGCATAACCAAGATTCCTTCATCGAGCAATCTGTTGAAGAACTGATTACATATTTCAGTAGCTTGAGATGCCTGCAAGGTAACTTAAACACGCTATTAGCCTCTACCATACCACAGAAAAGTTCAAATGGTTCATCCATTCCAACTACATTCATATCTTCATCATCAGGAAACATGATATTTTTCTTATCAATTTCATTTTATTTCTATAAACAATGCACTCAGAAGTATCATGAGTTACTGCATCATGTCATTTACAGTATTTTTTACCCTTAAATTCTTCAGTAGTTCTTACTCTATGTCTCCCTACCAATTCTATCTTTTTGTTAGATAACAACCAGTCGAAAATAGCATTAGTTTTTTGGCATCAAAAGTATATGTCCTCTTTTGTCCATATTTCATATCCTTTGGAGCTAAAAACTCTTTCTTCTCTAAAGGAAAACCTTTGTAAGGTACTCCATGAATGATATTTGCCACGTCCACTTCTTGTGTAGTTTCAAAGTGGAAGGGCTCCTCAATTTGAGCAAAGAAACTTTGGTGCCTTGCTGCACTTTCAGCTTGTAGGTTTCTCTCATACCTTACGGCTAATTCTGCTAATTCAACAAAATCACCAAAGGCATGGCAATCAAACCTCTTCCTAAACTGAATTAACATTCCTTCTTGAGCTATTTGTACAAATTCTCTTTCAGGTTTGCTAACATGACACCTAATCTTAGCCATCTCGAATCTAGATAGGTAGTCTTCTACAGACTCTCCTAACTTCTGTTGGATTATGGCCAGATCGCTTAGGGTCACTCCTGGTTCAGTGCGTGTAAAATGATTTGTAAATTGCACTTGCATATCATGCCAGGAGTGAATAGAATTGGATGGTAAATTGGTGTACCACCAAAAAGCAATCTCAGTAAGAGACATGGAAAACATTCTAAGTTTTAAGAAAACATTGTCAGCTACTTCTCTACACTGACAATTGAACCTAACTAAATGTTCTTCTGCAGAAACTCTATCATTTTTGGAGAACAAGGTAAAGTCAGGTATCTTAAACGTTCTAGGAAATGGATTTGCTCTATCAATCCATTCAGGGTAAGGTTTTTGACTTATCTGCCTCTGCTTTCTCCTAGAGGTATCACCTATAATCTTTGGACTAGTGCCTCAACCTATGCTGCCAATGGATCTTGATGCCTTCCTGGGTATCCCATATTCCCATACCCCATGTTTCCTGCATGATCATATGCAGGGTTAGGATTAGGATTGAAAGGTTGATTTTGATAACCTCCCATAGGAATCTCATGATTGCGCATGAAGGTATGATTGGCTGTTCCTTGTGCCATTTGTGGCAGAGGTGTATTTCCATTTGTGGGCATCCCTTGATGATAAGCACCAGTTGCTTGAGCAAATGGAGCTTGAGGCTGAACAAACCTTGGAATATTCCCATAATGAGGCGTACCAACCAAAGTTGGTTGGTTAGGAGGCGTATATGCATATGGTGTACTATTGTTGTTTGCAACAAAAGTGCTTTGCTTCTGTCCTCCTTGTGATGGTCCAGGTTGGTGTGTGTTGTCACCAACTTGTCCACCACCCATGGAAAACGAAGCTTGATGATGTCCTGACGCCGGGTGCCAGTCTGGCTCCAGGCTCGCTGCCATTCCATCATTTCTCCTAATATTTCCATGATTACCCTTTCCATGGCTCATGGGTATTGCCCTTGTTTGATGCACATGGGAGGAAGTTTGTGGATCGCTTGAAATAAGTGGATCCCTAGTTTCAGGATGGGAGAAATGTACCCTTGGAGGGTAACCTATTGGAGGAACGTCTGGTGCTGTGCCACAACTTCCCCTTGCTCTATTTAACGGGACCTCTTCTAAGGCCTTAACTAGTTTCTCATTTAACTGATAGTGTTTTTCGACTAGTGGTTCTAGGCGAGTAACTACCTCAGTGGCGAGAGACTTGGACATTGTTGTGAATGTTGCACTCATAGTATCATTGATATCTACAAGTATCCTATGAATTCGCCTAGACTTAACATCTATGTTCTCTTCACTTATCCTTTGGAGGATAACGGTGAAGACTCTAGCAGACTCATGGGCTAGAGTTCTATAGTTAGAGTCAAATTGTTGTCTCTGACTCTCTCTGGCTTTTAATAGTAAATTCTTTACTACCTCCGTGAACTTTCCATACATTTGGTGTATAAGTCCACGACCAGTACTACCTGGAGATGAGTCATCCCTTTGTGGGGTTTCTCCAAATGACTCTTCATGATTATGGTGAATTGGTTCACCATTACTGCCATGCACCCTAGTTTCTGGAGGGACAGAAGAATTAGTTTCCATGTTATGGAAATTAGATTCACCCTGAGCAACTTCTTTATTCTTCTTAGAACGTGTTTCCGGCATTTTAGTATAAACAATAATAACCGTTTTCTACAATTAATTTTTATAAGTACAAAGAAGAAATTTCACATTTTGATTATGAATTTCCTTCTCCCATTGTGGTCGCCAAAAGACTTGTTGGTGCAAAATCAATTCGTTGACCTTGCAAACAAGTCAATTGACACCCAATAGTTTAGTATTGAATGCCTTGGGAGACTTAGTCCCTCGGGGTTACCGGTTTTAATTAGATAAAACCTTGCTGACGTACTCTGTTGCAATTTAATTAATGATCAAACTACAACAAATTAATTTCAGGCGAAAAGCAATAAATAGAGCAAACAATAATTAATCTTTTAATTAAAGTATAAAATTCCCATACATGCCACAAACTTCAAGATGGATTTTACAACACACAAAAGGATAAGTCAGGTCGGACAACTAAAGGGGAGACACGAAGGCTGTTACCTCCATGGTTCCTTGTTTCAATCGAAGAATTAGAGATCTTGGCGCCAGAACATGTTCTATGTGTAAAGAACTAAACTATAACCCCAGAAGGGGGTTGAACTATGCTAACATTAAGTTACGCTAAGGAAAGAAGAAATGCAGTTCGATGAGTTGTTCGTCATTTTCTCGCTTGATAATGGTCCCTCTATTTATAGAGAAACGTCACATATAACTTCCATGCATGCTAGGGAGGGAAAATGTTTGAATCATATTTGATTCAAACCTCAACCGTTTTCTAGTGCTGAATAACTGTTGCTCTCTAATGCGCATTTGTCTTCGTGTTGAATCTCTCATGATTGTCTTCTGATTGTTTGTTCTTTTACTACCCTTGACTTTCATCTCTTGGTAGTCTTGGTGGTCTTCCTTTGTTGATCTTGACTTCTATTGACTTCGCCCAATGGGCCTTATGCTTATATTGGGCCTTTATGTTAAAGCGAAATTAAACCTTTTGAGATTTAATTCAATGTACCACAATAAATGTTACTTAACATCTGAAAATGGTGGTAATACACTCATATTTAAAAACTTGTAGGATAGAGTCGGAATAAAAAAGCAAGAGAGTGTAAGAATTGTGAGGATAAATGTGATGGAGATAGTAAAACTAGTAACAGAAAGTCAGATCCACTATACTTAAGGGTGACTATTCTTTGCCATAATAGACTAGAGGAAGATAAATATAGGACATCTTAAAAGAGTATATTGGAAGATAGAGGGAGTATGAGACTAATTCAGTAGTAAGATTAACCAAGCACTCATTTGCGAAGTTTATTTTTTTGGAGCACTCATTTGGAAGTTTATTGATATTGCACAACCTATGACACTTGCACACTTCAACTTCTAGATTCAGGTGTTGCTAGATAAGATAAAAAGGAAGATTAGTTTTGATCCTCCAGAAACACACGATATTCGAACAGTAATGAGCTATGACAAGCAACACAATAAAATCTAGCAATCAGACATTAGCTTGTTTAAAAGTCAAACATGATATCTATCGGCTAAAGTTCAATAGATGTAAATATTGTTGGCAAATTGTGCAACAAGCACAAGTGGTGAGTAATATAAGGATATCAGCTGAGTACATAAAACTCTCTTTTACCAGAGTTTGTCAATAAGTTGTTCTTTCCATCTTTTTCCAACGACACTTGCTTTGCTCGCAGCTTAGCCATCTCTTTCTCAATCTGACACAAACCTAACTTCAAAACATTCTCTTGCTGCCTAGAATGCATGGACGTACTAGTACTATAGGGCGAGAAGCACACAATCTAAGCCATAATGATATACTCGATTTCATTTAAATCTCAAATTTTTAACTCAATGAATCATATTGAAGGCAAAAACCATTGCTAACGTGATTACTGTAAAAGCCCATATTCAGATTAAGATAGCCAGGAAAATTAGTTAAAGGAGAGAAAGAATCTTCCAATGTAATATATAGCTTGAGAGATGAACCATCTATAAGTTGCAGTGGTCCTCTTAAATAACAATTGAGTCATCGGGTTATACAATTCAAAGACTTCATAAATTACAAAATAATATCAACATAAGAAACAGCAGCAGATAATAGGTTCTTGTCAAGATACACAGACCATCCAGGTCAATAAATCATATCTGAGGATAAAAGAGTCGATACCAGGGGAGCAAGGCAAAACATACTGGAACTACAAATATTTGGGCAGTTTTGATACTAGCTCCTGTACAGATTTGAAGTAAGATGTAGTACCTTATCACATCATTATTTGGAAGAATATGGTTTACTATAATACTGTTACTCTAGTCTAATTTTTACTCTAAGCTAACTATATCTAATTACCAAAACTACATGTCTTCAGCTCAATTCTGAACTGTTGTTAGCTGGTCAACAATTTTATGTGTTCTAAGGTTCATCAGTGCATCAAATGCGTACCGCAAGTTCTGCAATCATAATATAACATTAAGAAAATTGATTGAATATCCGAATTAAAAAAATCTCTTCAAGTAATAAACATATCATAATGTTATACCTGAAGACTGATGTATGTTTGTCCCGCTTCTGCCTTAAATTAAAAGCTATTGAATGTCACAAAAAAACTAACATGCCTAATCTAAGTAGTTTTAGGTCACAATATACTGACCTTGACAGGATTTATTATCACTTCCACAGTTCCACTCCAGCCTGTTTCAAGCTTTTTATTATCTCCATGGCTTTCTTTTCTATTTCCCTGTGTTCAGTACTAGATACAAAAAAAAAAAAAAAAAGAAAAACCAAACCTTAGTCATATAATGCAGGCATAACATTTTATGTCAGTAAACAAAACATCTTCCATAATAGTATAGTTGTATAACAGTTAGAGAAAAAAAAAAGCGGTCGCGGTCGCGGGAACGGTCGCGTTGTCGCGGGAACGGCTTGTAACGGGGAAATAGAACGTTTCGCGGCCGACGCGGCGTGATTTTTTTAAAAAAATTCACATTAATATGTTCTAACCTTATTTGCTTTATTTTAGTTTATGAAGCATTATTACAACATAATATAATTAAATAATCGGAAAAAACTGCCTCGAAAGAAAGGCTCGCTCTCTCTACTTTGTAGAAAACCCTACCGTGTCACCGGTTGCGCTCCGCTTGGCGGCGCCCTCCTTAGCCATGGCTGAGGAGCTTAGTGACACCGTTTCAAGACTGAAAATTGACGATGAAGAAGACTTAGTTTTGGATCTAACGTCGCTCAACCCTAATCCTGAAAAATCCAAACTTTCCCTCCTTCTCTTTGGATGCCTTCTCACAGAGTGGTCCTATAATCTTGAAGCTTTCAAGAGAACAATTACCATGGTATGGGCCCCTGTTCATGGACTAGTGATTCGAGTTTTAAGTCCCAACCTTTACGCATTCCAGTTTTTCATTGGCGTGATTTGATGCGAGTCATGGAGGGGCGACCTTGGTGCTTTGATAATATGCTCGTGATGCTAAAAGAGGCCGATGGCGACGAACAACCCGACCAGGAAACCATCACTCACTCGCCCTTTTGGGTTCGTTTAAAGAATCTGCCTTTTAATTATAGATCAGATGAAATTGTGAAAGCATTGGTTGGAAACTTGGGTGAAATTCTTGAATTGGAGGAAGATGTTCTGGGAATAGGACGTTATAGGCGAGTTAGAATTATGCTTGATGTGACCAAACCGTTACGCCGTTACCGGAAAATAAAGGATAAACGGGGCAGGGAGCTTCAAATTGATTTTGCCTACGAGCGGTTACCTTTCTTTTGCTTTGCTTGTGGTGTCATGGGTCACTCTGAACGTGATTGCCATGAGGTTTTAGAGGATGACAGATGGGAGTCTCTGGGTGGAGTTAGAGATGGCAATGGGTAGGATCTGGACAAGGTCCTCTAGGATCCAGATCCATATCCGTTTTTAGGCAAGGATCCAGATCCTACCCGGATCCGCTGAGGTAATAAAATTGAGGATCCAGATCCGGATCCGGGTCCTAAACGGATCCTAACTTATTTTCTTCAAACGACCCTAATTTTCATAATAATTAGAGATTTTAACGAACAAAACAACGCCATTTAACATCTTCATTTGTCGATGTTGAAGTAAGCAAGCATTCAACCTTAATATAACAAATCCGAGCATAAATAACATTAAGAGTTTAACATTAATTTTTACCCTTTTAATTATATATTTTAAAATATCATAAACGAAGGGCTGCGATTTTTAAAAAAACGCAGCCCTTCACTTCCAATTTTTTTTTGATACATTTTTGCGCGCATACACAGTGCCCCCAGCATTTCATTTTCCCTCCCTTAGCCAAAATTCACTCTCACTCTCTCACCACCAGCGCGAAACCCTATCTCCACCACCACCACTCATTTCACGCACCACCGCCACGACGATGCACCAACTGCATTGACGCCACCACCAGTGCCCTGCCCTCCACTGCATTGACGCCACCACCACGCACAGCTGCACCACCTTCTTCTTCTCTCCTCCCTTCTCTCACTCTCTTTCGGTAAATCCCCTCTCACTCTCTCTCCTCTTTTACATTTCTCTAATTGTTGTAAAATGTGCTTGTATTAGCTGAATATGTGATTGTAGGGGGTGGGGGAGGGCTGGGGGAGGGGGTGGGGGGGGTTGGGCGGGGGGGTGGGGGAGGGGCGACAGGGGGTGGGGGAGGGTTGGGGAGGCTGGACAAGGGGTGGGGGAGGGCTGGCAATGGGTGGGGGGAGGGCTTGCGGGGGTGGGGGGAGGCCGGCAATGGGTGGGGGAGGGGGCAGGGGGGGGGGGGGAGGGGATCTTTGGGCGGGGGGGGGGGGGAGAGGGCTGGGGATCTTTGGGCGGGGGTGGGGAGGGCTGTGGATGTTGGCCGGGGGGTGGGAGAAGGGCTGGCAATGGGTGGGGGAGGGCTAGCAGGGGTTGGGGGAGGGCTGGCAATATGTATATTTCTTGATATGAGATTGTATGAAAACGTAATGTAATTTAGCTATGAAATCTATAAGTTGTTTGAATCGTCATCATATACCTAGATAGCCGTTCAAGACTTACTCATTAGGAGTAAGTCTTGAATAGTCCCCGGTTTGGGACTGTTGTTGGACGTTTGATCTCACTTAGGTGGTGAATGTGTCTCTTCTTTTCAATTCTGAGGAAATTCTTGGCTCATCGTTTCTCTACATTGTTCTCTGGGTACATATGTAGATAAGCAATTATCTATATTGTGTACTTGGAGAACTGTAGGGAAATGCTGCCGAATTTTCCTTAGAATTGAAATGTTGGCATATATTCACTAGTGAGATTAGACGTTCAAGGATGGGTTAGGTTGGAGTGATAAGGACCTTCGGCTGCATGCATACAATTGAACATGTCACTATCTTAGATTGCTCTATACGTGTGTGATTTGAATATGTGAGTGTATGTACTTAATTAAATACTGATTGATGCATTATAATGAATGGTTGTGTTAAACTATTAGAGGTCTTCTTGAATGAGATGGATCGTACTTGGATGTATGGTAGTCGTAAATCGATTGAGTTTGTGAAAGAGGTCTCGGAATTCTGTACAACTGCATTACAATATCAAACATCCTCTGGAGCAGTCGACTTTTATTGTCCTTGTTTCGATTGTAGAAATGTGAGCAAGGTTAGTAGATTTTGAACATGATAATATGAGGCATAATGTAACTAATGTGTAGATTTTTAGGTTTGCAATTGTTGTAGGTTGACTTTTGGGAACGAAAAGGGCATTTTTGGCCTATTTTTGCCTTTTTGCGTCCAATTCGTACTTATCGCGTCATTTAACCCCAATTTCATTTTGAACATGATAATATGAGGTATAATGTAACTATTATGTAGATTCTTAGGCTTGCATTTGTTGTAGGTTGTATATCGGGAACATAAATGTGATTTTAGGCCGATTTTCGTCTTTTCGCGTCCAATTCTTGTTTCTCGAGTCATTTAACTCCATTTTATTTTTCAATATGATAATATATAAGGTATAATATAACTAGTGTGTAGAGTTTTAGGCTTGCATTTGTTTTTGATTGAATTTCGGGAAGGTATATGTCATTTTTAATCACTACTAACTACGGTAAATGATTGAATTCTTATATTTTGTGTTTATTCCTTGGTTGTTTTGCAAGGTTTATATGAATAACACACCACGTTTGAGGGCCTTCACCACAGACGAATTACATGAAGTTCGGGATAAGTTGGCGTCCCACATTTGTGATGATTGCTTATGATACATTTTGGTGGAATTCGTGATATAATTAGCTACATCTACTAGTTTGTATCAATTCTACACTTTTTACATTATTAAATATACAAATTTAAAGTTAATTATTACGTTCAAAAACTTGTCATATATTATTGCACATTGATTCGGTTTTTTTTTGTGTCGAAGGGAGGTTTTGGGTAGGGGGTGGGGTGGGGGGGGGGCGGTCTATGGGGCCGGTTGGTTGTTGGGATGGTCGGCAAAGAATGGGTGGAGGGGCAGGGGTGGGGGTGCGGGGAGTGAAGGGGGTGGGGTGGGGGGGGGCGGGGCGGGTGGGAGTGCGAGGGCGGGTGGGAGTGCGGGGGGGTGGGGGGTGCTTGGTCTTGGCGGGTGTGGGCTTGGGGGATAGGGGGCTGGGAAGGTGTGGGCTTGGGGTGGGGGCCTGGCGGGGGTGGGGGTGTAGGGGGCTGGCGGGGGGGGGGGTCTTTGGTCTTGGCGGGGTGGGGAGTGCGGGGGGTGGGGGTGCGGCCGGCGGGTGTGGGCGGGTGGGGCGAGGTGGGAGTGCGGGGGCGAGGCGGGGGGGGGGGGGGTGGGAGTGCGGGGGTGGGGTGGGGGTGGGGGTGGGGGCAGGGCGGTGTGTGTTGGGGGTGGGGGGCTGGCGGGGGTGGGGGTGCTTTGGTCTTGGCGGGGGGGGGGGTGCTGGTCTTGCGGGGGGTGGGGAGTGCGGGGGTGGGGGGCCTGGCGGGGGGTGGGGGTCTTGGTCTTTGGCGGGGGTGGGGGTAGGGTGTCTTGGTCTTTGGTTGCAGGTATTTTTTTTTTATAAAAAAAATGAATTTTAATGGCTGCGGTTTTAAGCCTAAACCGCAGCCCTTTTTAAGTGAAGGGCTGCGTTTTTGGTTTAAAACCACACGGCCCTTCATTTAAAGAAGGGCTGCGGTTTAAGCCAAAAACGCAGCCCTTCTTTTCTATTGAAGGGCTGCTGGCAAAAAACGCAGCCCTTAGGGTTGTTTTGACCGTAGCCCTTCCTTATTTTTCCACTAGTGAAAAGATCTAGCAGAGGCGAAAAAAGATCCGATTTCGGCAGATAATTGTAATGTATGCTCTGAGCTCGAAAAGAAGCTTGATGATTTAAATGAGAAGCAAGAGGCCTACTGGTACCTAAGATCTCGAGTCGCTGAGGTTCGAGATGGGGACAAAAATACATCTTACTTTCATCACAAAGCCTCCCAAAGGCGGCAACGAAACTATGTGAAGGGACTTTTTGACGAGCAAGGAGTGTGGCGTGAAGAGATTAATGACATTGAGCAAATTTTTGCTTCGTATTTCAGTAACATTTTCACCTCTTTACATCCTTCTGATTTGAATATTCATGATGTTCTTCAATGTATTACCCCCATTGTTTCTGATGATTGTAACACTGCTTTAGTGCGGCCCTTTTCCAAGGATGAGATTTTTGCAGCCCTTCAGCAAATGCATCTTTGCAAAGCGCCAGGTCCAGATGGAATGCATGCTATTTTCTACTAGAGATTCTGGCATATTGTTGGTGATGATGTGACAAAGTTTGTTAGAGAAATTCTTCATGGGATTTCTTCCCCTGCTAATATCAATAACACCAACATTGCCTTGATCCCTAAGGTCAAGGAGCCTTCCCGGGCTGCTCAGTATCGTCCTATTGCTCTCTGTAATGTGCTATATAAGCTTGTCTCTAAAGCTATTGTAATTCGTTAGAAGAACCTCCTTCCTGATATTATTTCTGAAAATCAGAGTGCCTTCGTGCCTGGCCGTCTTATTACTGATAATGCTCTTATAGCTCAGGAGATTTTTCATTCAATGAAGCATCGTCTGCGAAGTGAAAATGGTACTATTGCAATGAAGCTTTATATGAGCAAAGCCTATGACAGAGTAGAGTGGGGTTTTCTCATAAAACTCTTATTGACTATGGGCTTTGATGGGCACTGGGTTAATCTCATCATGGACTGTGTTTCCACTATCTCCTACTCCTTCATCATCAATGGAGGGGTTTATGGTTCTGTTACTCCTACTCGTGGTCTTCGTCAAGGAGACCCTCTCTCTCCGTATTTATTTATCTTGATTGCTGACGCTTTTTCAAAAATGATACAGAGAAAACATCAGGAGAAATTGATCCATGGAGCTAAGGCCAGTAGAAGTGGCCCTGAGATTTCTCACTTATTGTTCGCTGATGACAGCCTTCTCTTTACAAAAGCCACCCGACAGGAATACACAGTTATAGTTGATATTCTCAACAAATATGAAGCAGCATCCGGGCAGAAAATTAACTATGAAAAGTCGGAGGTATCTTTCAGTAAAGGTGTCAGTGTTGATCAGAAAGCAGCGATTATGGGAATTCTTAACATGAGACAGGTTGATAAGCATGAGAAATACCTTGGTATCCCTTCTGTTGCAGGGAGGTCGAAGAAAGCCATCTTCTCCTCTCTTCTTGACAGAATTTGGAAGAAACTCCAAGGCTGGAAAGAGAAACTTTTATCGAGAACTGGGAAAGAAATTCTCCTCAAGTCAGTTATTCAGGCAATTCCCACTTATCTAATAGGGGTGTATAAAATCCCTGTTGGGATCATTCAGCAGATTCATTCAGCTATGGCTCGTTTCTGGTGGGGTAGCTCTGATTCACACAGGAAGGTTCATTGGAAAAATTGGGACACAATGTACACTTTGAAGTGTTTTGGAGGCATGGGATTCAAAGATCTAAGGGTTTTTAATGATGCGTTACTAGGGAGACAAGCATGGAGATTAACTCGTTTCCCTAACACTCTTCTAGCATGTGTTATGAAAGCAAAATATTTCTCTTCATGTGATTTCCTTGATGCAAAACTTGGTTATTCTTGCAGCTACTCATGGAAGAGCATTTGGAGTGCAAAAGCCCTAATCAAGGAGGGTTGTATTTGGAGGGTTGGTAATGGCACTTTGATTGATATTTGGGAGGCCCCATGGCTAGCAAGCGAAAGTGGGCGCTTTGTTACTAGTGCCCGCACGGATTCTCTTCATAAGGTTAGTGATTTGGTGGTCCCCAGTTCAATGGAATGGAATGTCCCTCTCATTGAGGCATATTTTAATGAAGTTGATGTGCAAAACATTTTAGCTCTCCCCCTTAGCTCCACTATGACAAAGGATGAGCTCATTTGGGCCCTCACAAAAAATGGTGATTATTCGGTGAAAACCGCGTACATGCTTGGTAAGGGTGGAAATCTTGATATCTTTCATCAAGCTTGGGTTACTATTTGGGGCGCGGAAGCTAGCCTCAAGGTGCGCCATTTTCTATGGCGACTATGCACGAATTCCCTCCCCACCCGTGAGCTGTTACACCACCGTCACTTCATTGACGAGGCTTTGTGCCCTTGGGGATGTGGTGAAGTCGAGTCTACTACACACGCTATTTTCAGCTGTCCACTGGTTTTAGCTCTTTGGGAAGCATGTGGGTGTGAGTTGATGTGTGTCCAAGCTCAATCATTGCCGATGTGCGGCCTTCTTGTGAGCTGGCAGCAAATCGACCCCAAGGTTCGTAAATTGGGGCTCTTTCTTGCTTGGGTAATTTGGGGTGAAAGAAACAAAATGGTTTTTCACGAGCAATCCACTCCCCTCCATGTGATTGTGAACCGTGTTTGTAGACTTGCTGAGGATCATGACAAATATGGAGCCTGCATTTATCCACACCTCCAGCACAAAACCTCTCCAAGTTCTTCGAAAACATGGGTGCCACCTATTCATGGTGTTGTGAAGATTAACACCGACGCCTCTCTTACTGACGAGGGTTGGGTGGGGCTTGGAGCTGTAGCTCGTAATTCATTCGGGGAGGTTCTATTCGTGCCACCAGACGTGTCAAAGCCTACTGGGCTCCCGAGGTAGCCGAGGCAAAAGCCATTGCACTTGGAGTTAAGCTAAGTAAGCGGTATGGATTTTTGAACATTGTGGTGGAATCGGATTGCCAACTTGTGATCAACCGGCTTTCTAAGAATGCTCTTTTCCTCTCGGACTTAGATTGTGTCTTTCATGATATCTTTTCTATTTGTGTAAGCTTTTCTTCTTGTTCTTGGTCCCATGTAAAGAGAGATGGAAACTATGTTGCACACCATCTAGCTAAACTTGTACCTTTTGGTGTTGAGCAAGTTTGGGAGAACCACTATCCCATGGAAGTGGCTCCTGATATCCTTGTTGACAATTTGGTGATTATTTAAAGATGATTGTGTTTTCCCCTCAAAAAAAAAAAATAATATAATTAAATCTATCAGAATATCATGTTACATTAGCTATATAATTAAATTATAAAATATTTTTGGCTAATATTTGAAAAAAATGGATGTAACGGGGATAAAAGCGTTCTAACGCGGCGAGTTCGCGTTACGGAACGGACAACGCGGCGAGAAGTATGTGATTTTTATTATGGCGTTCTGTAACGGCATTTCGCGGAACGGCAAATCCAAAATCCGTTACAGAACGACCGTTCTGTAACGGAACAGGAGAGTTTTAATTCCATGATAACAGTCCTGATATCTGGTTCAAAAGTTAAGATAGAAACTAATCCTTAGCAAGGTGAAAACCAAATATTTTTAGGGAAAGAAAGCTTTATGCATCTTTAAGCTTGAGAGACTTAAATCAATACAGTTTTGAGTCAGAATCTCGTCATATTTGGACAAGCATGTTCAAATGACAAAAAAACTGTCCAACTGATGCAACCTAGCTAGGGAGAAGTTTCACCAAATTAAAGATATGGTTGAATCCAAATATGCAAGGACAGAATCATATAAATCTGTGGCCTAGAACACTAGTTCATATCGACAAGCAGTGAAGTTCATACTTCATAATACATCTGTGGCCTAGAACACTAGTTCATTTTGACAAGCAGTGAAGTTCATACTTCATAATATATCTGTGGCCTACAACACTAGTTCATTTGCACATCATCTCAACAAGAAACAACAGCAACTGAGTAATATCAAACCCTAATTCTAAATCCATTCTCTGCAACAATATGTACTTCAATTAATCCTAATTATAGTACTATCATAAAACTCAAATCAAACTAACAGCAGATGAAATCAATCACTCAAATAAGTAACATATATCCAAGAAACTCTAGATTTATCATTCAAATGCTTGCAAATATAACAAATTTACTCACTAACAGAAAACACTATACATTCAACAACATTATACGTCAGTTATTCATTTCACTGTGTATCAAATCATTACAGTAATCAGTGTAAAAATATACCGCGATTCAGGTGAATCCACAATTGCTTGCTTACTACTAACAATCAAAATCATAGCAACAATAATTGCTCCTCAACATACACTACACTACACTATAGTAATCCTCCTAGCTAAACAACTTACATCTTTCCCTAACATCTAACCAACAAAAATAGAACACAAAAGATGATCAAAATCCAATCTAAATCCAACCAAAAGTCAGATTACTATAAAATCAGGTATCAATCTCAGTAAAAGGAGAATAAGTTTTTCTTACAGTAAAGTAGAAACCATCAAAGAAAACGCAAGAATCAGCAAGAAACCTCTATTCCCGGAATCTCAAGATTCAAAAATATCCACTAAAATCAAGCTTGTACTTGCTAATAAGATTAGAGTACAAAACCCCCCATTGCATCATTAAAGAACTATTATTACTCCCTTGAGTTTTCTCCCTATGAAACAACTCATAGATATAAACCTCTAGAGACTCCATCTTTCTTCAAATGTGTGCCACCCCAAATTTCAAGTGATCACCCAACCTGTTGTAGTCTAAAAATCTATGGCTCCTTTAGAGACACTTGGGCTCAACAGAGCCGTACACGTGTCCTCCCATAATAAATAAAGGAAAAAGATGTATCCATTTGGGAGAAAAGGCTTACTTTTCTGGCCCAAAAGTTAGTCAGAGCCCAGCTCCTTGAAGGTGGCTGCAAGTGATTAGTTGATAAATTCTCACAAATCATGGCCTGCCACGTGTCATGATCTGATTACTTAGCCAATCAGATGCCACTATTCTAGGGCAGATTTTAAGGATAATTGTCACACTACAATCACTATAAATACCCCTGACACCAGGAGAAAGATCATTCAATGCAAACAGTGTAAACTTACTCTGAATAAATTTTCTCTCACTTTCTCTCTCTATCTTTACTTTCTCTTACAACTCCTGATATATGACTTAAGCTTCGGAGGGGAACCACCACCCAAACCTCCAGGGTGGGTCCCTATTTGCAGGTAGGGCTGTTCAGAGTGCGGTTTGGACCGCACCAAACCGCAACCCAAACCGTTTTTTCGCGGTTTGGGTTGGTTTGCGGTTTCAAAATTGCGGTTTGGGTTATGAATTCAAGCAAACCGCGGTTTGCGGTTTGGGTTGGTTTTTGTTTTTGTAAACCGCAACCGCACCACAAACCGCAATTTTATATGATTTTTTTTAAAAAAAATATTATTATCTATTTTGATTTTTGTAAAAATGTACTTGACAAGGTGGCATATAAGTATACAATTGAAAAAAGAAGTTTGAGGTAAAAACTTGGACAATTTTGATAAATTATTATTTATGTTTAATTATAAAGTCAACTTCATATTTATTTGGACTCTTTATATTTATTAACAAAATTTTTTTTACTATTAGATTACAAAATTATTATCGCGGAGGAAAAAATGGTTAAACCGCAAACCAAGCCGCACCAAACCGCACCAAACCGTTTTGTGCGGTTTGGTTTGGGTTGGGCAAAAGTGCGGTGCGGTTTGGGTTGGGAAAATGTCAAACCGTATATTTGCGGTTTGGGTTGGGTTACATCCCAAACCGCACCAACCCAAACCGCGAACACCCCTATTTGCAGGTTCGGGAACGAAGCTCGGGTTCGGACCAGGCTGATTCAGATATTGTTGCACAAGTTTCCAAGTGAAGAACATCTAATGGATACTAGTTTACTTGCTGAACAAGAAAACTAAACCTGTAGCTTACTTGTTGGACAAGCATACTAAACACAACCCTTTCAAATACATTTTTGAGTAAAAAGCTCCCCAAGACCCAGAAAAAAACAAAGGAAAAGCTACAACAAACGAAATTTATAATTCACAAAATGACAAAAAAAAAATGCAATAATTTAAAAATGCAACAAACCAGTATTTGACGATCACTTTTTTCATAACAACGGCCTTGGCGAGCTTCTTGGAACCACTCGAAGAAGCTTCGGAAGCAGTATTTCTTGAAGCTTTTGATGTCACCATATTGACTGGAATCTCTGAACTGAAGCAATATTGTTGTTTTGTTTTTCTACTAGAGTGTTGGAGAGACGAGAGAGAGAAATTCAGAAATTTGAAGAACTAAAATGGGTGGACGAAGAATGTGTTATTTCTACCTTAAAATTCTGGGTTCTTCTCTATATTTATAATAGAAGTATTTTTTTTTCCCGCCTTTATAACGGTGGGTGTGACCATTATTATTATTATTATTATTATTATTATTATTATTATTATTATTATTATTATTATTATTATTATTATTATTATTTACAGTTATATAGTTGTTGTTAACTTGTTATTGAACAATCCCTTTCTTTTTGTTTTTTAGTCTAAAATTGTCAAGAATCTAAAAAAACAAAATAAAACACGAGCAAGGCCCGTAGGAGGCACGAGCCTGCCTTGCAAGCCCATGGACAATATCTGAATATTCAGGCCCGGCACGCTTTGACGCCCACGGGCTTGGGCTAGACCTGACCCGCCAATACCCCAAACCCGCGGCCGCGGGTCGTGCCCGTGAACAGACCCAACCCAACCCATGCCCAGGTCTACTTGTTATTATCATCGGACCCACAAACTTATATATCGATTTTAATTCTTGTAATAATTGAGTCATTTATATAAACTCTCGTTATGTTTTCGTGGAGGCGGAAGGAGTTGACGCAGTTGAGGAGAGGCAAGTGAAGGAGGTGATGCAGAGGAGAGAGGCGTCGACTATGAGGACGAAGATTTGGGGACAGAGGCGGATCTACGTTTTTCAATTTGGAAAGGAAACCTGATATCATAGACCATAGTAACCTATATCACACTATCTTATTATTCATCTACCTTTATTATTTATAGTATATCTGGGTGTACCATATTCATGGTAGACTTAAGAAAATATTTTGGTCATTGCTTATTTGGAGTTCTCCAAATGAGCAAAATTCTACTCATTTCTAATTGTTTTTGCTTAATTCGCCCGAAGGAGCAAACTTTCTCAAATGAGCACAAGTGTTTTTTTTCATTTAAAAATTGCCATATTGATTTCGAATATGAAATAAGTCCATCATTATAGACACAAAATCGTGTCTCCCCATGTAGTACCCAGATGACTAATACTCCACTCTAATTGGTCCGAATCGAAGAAAGAATAAAGAACGAATTTGAATAAAACATGTTAAGCCCAAATCATATTTCTAACCCATTTTCTAAGCCCACTTTCTAAATTTGTTTTAAAAATAGTTTTATAAAAAAATTTGATTTCTAAAACCCCTTTTCTAGCCCATTTTAACAAATAGTGTGAATTAATTAAAATTAATTAGTTCTATGAATTATCTAAATTAATTTCAGAATAATCTTTTTATAAAATTCTTCTTTATATATATAAAGTTTTGTAAAAACATCAAACTAAAGGTGTACCATAGTTGCAAATAAGGTCAATCAAATTAACTTCATAGTTGCAAATAAGTAATTAACTTTATACTTTTTACAAAATAAGTGATTAGAATTGAGTAAAATTTTCCTCTTTTGGAGAGTTTATTAAAGAACTATCCTTAGGTGTACCATTATACATGTAACAAAGGTGTAACATGCATGTACTCGTCAATAACTACCTTATAATTCATCTACCATTATTATTGCTACCTTTATTAATAAAACACTGGGGTTAGAGTTGGACATAAAATAATAGAGATAAATAGATGATTGTTTTTAAAAGAATTCTTTCAAGAAATTGAAAAATAGGGAAAGTAAAAATCATTGTAATGATTTTTGTTAAAAGAAAGAGTAAGCCACGTCGTCAAATCAAAAGCATATATGAGTTGTATTCCTCTAGTTGTAATAAGCTAAGGATGTTATAAGCTTCTAGCAATTTTGTTAGATAGTTGTAACTAACTACACTATAAATACTTGGTGTACTAATTCTCTCGTAACTTTTTGGATTTTAATACAACCTTAGAGAGATAGATTTCTCTCTCTTTGATTCTCATGGTATTAGAGCAGGTTCATTGGATTGACTTGTGAATTATTGATCCAGTTAATCTGAAATTATAATCTTTCATTCTTAGTTCCTTTCTTCTTCAATTCTCAAAAAGCCTCACGAAAATTTTCTGTCATTCTAAATTGTTCTTGCAAATTTCTGATTGGAACCTCAAAATCTTTTTGCTGAAAATTTTCTTTGATTTTCGAATTCTAATCAAACTATGAACAAATTAGTTGTAATTAGCTTGAATTCAACTAATTTTGTTAGATGGAAGAGAAATACTAAGCGTGCGTTGATTGTGAAAAATAAGCTAAGTTTCTTGATGGTTCAATTGCAAAACCTGATTCGAAGGATAAGGATTTTAATCGTTGGCTGATATACGATTTTTTGGTGACTTGTTGGATAGTTAATTCTATAGAATCAGAAATTGGTGAGAATTTCACATTTGTAGAAAGTTCTACTCAGTTGTGGACTGAGGTTTGTGAAAGATATATGTTCAGTTTAATGGACCACATATTTATCAATTGAAGAAGGATTTGGAGAATTAAAGCAGGAAAATCTGTCAATTGTGGCTTATTTTGGAAGATGAAAAGACTTTGGGATGAATTGCAGAATTCGAGTAACTTTCCAGATTCTAGTTGTGAAGCTTTATCTAAGTGTACTTGTAATTTCTTGAAGAAAATTGCTGATTTTCAAGTTGAAGAAAAACTTATGGAGTTTTAACTAGGTCTTAATGATGGATATGACAATGTTATCACCAACATTTTGTCAATGGATCTTTTGCCATCAATTAATCTACCTTATTCTTTAGCTCAACAAATTCAAAAACAAAAACAAAAACATATGACAAACTAGCAAGCCAGGCCTGCTTTTGTTGAATGTAGTTGTTGTTACTTCCTTTTATTTAAAGCTTCATGAAAACTGGACCCCTTATGTTTAAGGGACCCTGGGCGGTTGCCCCTCAAAACAACCCTCATGGCCGGGCCTGAGTTCAATACAAGTGGTTAAACAATTTACAGGACTACACTAGATGATTTGATGTACTGTAAAAGATCTATGAAATAATAAGATTATATAGACCCTATTATAATCAACTTATTTTCAGTCCTTATAATTAAAGTTTAATAAGTTTAGATAAGTTTGGTGCATTAAAATAAGGTTTTATACACTCATAAAATAAGGTTTAATAAGTTTAGATAAGGTTTAATAAAGATTAATAAGTTTACTATTCTTATTAATACACTATTATTCAAAATCCCTGTTAAACCTTTTATCAGCAGCCTTATTAATGCAATATATATATGCGTAATCAAACTAGTAAAGTTGACTCGAATCTGAATACTCAAATAGATTTACTACCTCACTCGATGCCCAATTTAGATACGAATGACAACTCGGAATTCAATCAAAATGGAAAATAAGTCAAACAAAAGCGAAGCCAACTGTAAATTAGCTTAGCATGATATGGACTTGATAACCAAATGATCCACGATTGACCTATATGGAAATGAACTCGATTTCGAAAGTGGCTCAAATTAAAACTAACCCAATGTCAGGAGTGAACTAAATTGATTTACTCGAAACAAAAGTAACCTAATATGGGAAGTGACAAAAACTGGAACAACATTAATATGATGGACCTAAATCATTTTATAAGCTAATAATATTGTCTATTTTGTTTTGAAAATATTTTTTCAGATACGTAGGAATAACTCAAGTGAATAGTAACAAAATACCTCAGTAATAATGTTAGTTTTATAGCACCATGCTACTTAGTCCCCGCAAAACTGGCCCACGCAAAATGACATAATCCAAAATGACATGAATCAGTCAGACAAAAACTTGACCCAACCTAAAATGAAATTGGTTCAATGAACCCAAATTACATAGTTAACTATGATTCTCCACCGAAAAACCAACTTTAAATTTTTAATTATTTTGACGCTCCGTTATAATCTATTTTAATATATCTCCGATTTGTAATGTTTGTATTGTTGTTAGAAAATATTATAGTTTACTAATAGATTCAACCCAACTTGCTCCAAAGCCGATACAGTTAACCTTACACAAACTCGAGTTGTCCCGAAAATAGGCGGATCTAAAACATAACCCTATTCGAAGTGACTCGACTATTATCTTACTCGAATACCCATTTGCCAATTATAATAGCAGCATAATCAATATCCACCCGAGCTGATCATCACCTGATAAAAATCGAGCCGAAATAACCGATTCATATGTGAATTGACCTAAACCACCAAAGAGTTGAATCAAAATCAAAGTTGAAATGGACCAGAATCGAGTTGACCGTATTATAGATCAAAAATAACGGGACTCGAGTATGACCCGATCGACCGAGTTGTTCAATCACCACACCACAACCTGTGCATATATCAGTAAAAACCAATTCCAAGCAATATTCTCGAGTCTCAACTACTAGATTTTTCCTAAGAAGAAAGTTGTAACAATCTTACATATTAGTTATTACTTCCCAATAGAGTCTTACAAGCAATAATTTAGAAATTATATTTTTATCTTTGTTCAATTAGCGATTTTGATATATGCATGCAGTCATAAGGACTAATATGTACTTCCCCCGTTTTAGAAATAGTTGCACCATTTCATGTTTTTACGCTTGCCAATGCATGATTCAAACATTAATATATTTAATTATCAATAAGTATAAATTATAAATAGTTGATATTAAAAAAATACTACCTCCGTATTTTTTAGTTGCACCATTTGCCTTTTTGGCACTATTAATCAACCAACTTTGTTAAGTTATCTCGCACCATTATATAAGAAAAAAAACATAGTTGAGTGGGGTCTTGTTAGATTAGTCTCAATGCAAGGATTCCAAATATCAAATTTTTATAATTTTTACTTACACCCAATAAATGATATTAACGTTCAATGAAGCGTCTCGGCAAATGTTAAAAAGCAAATGGTGCAACTAAAAAAATACAAAGGTAGTATATATTAAGACCAATCTAACAAGATATCCTTTGACTATGTTTTTCCTAAAATATAAATCGCGAAAAATAATCAAAGTATAAGTTATAAATAGCAAACACTATACAAATGGTGCAACTATTTCTAAACGGGGGAAGTATATATATTTATATCACATTAGTTAGTCATTGCTAATTGTTATTAGTGTTGTTAATTTTTATTCGTCATTGTTTAATAATTCCACTTTTATTTTCTTATATGCAAAAGTAAGAATTAACAATCACTTATATCTTTAAAATCATTTGAATACATTAGAATGGGATGAAAAAGGTAAGCTATTCATTGCTTGTAAGGATAGTTAAGCCAAGCTTACAAATTACTTATTCCCTTTTTTAATAAGTGAGACATAGAGAAAGTGGGGGAATATCAAGGAGCTTAGAGAGAGAAAGTTGGAACCACTTATATAACCAATTAAATTTGAGTATCGGATAAAATCAATAGGTGAAACAATTAAATAATGGCAAAGATGTAATAAATGAGAAATATTTTTTTACTACTTTGAGCTATGTGTCACTTATTATGACATGTCCCTAAAGGAGAACGTGTCACTTATTAAAAATTGGAGGAAGTATTAATTACATAAACTAATGGGGATGTGCAACTGAGAGCGTAGAAAGATCTCCAAATGTCGAATACTAATCATTGAATAATCATAAAAAATACAACTCCATTTAAAATATCATTTTCATGTAGTAGTACTACCACGCACATTATACATCAAATAAAGGATTTTTTAACTACAATAATGCAAATTTTATCTGCTTCTCCAGTAGTAATACAAAATTTCGATAATTATTTAATATTTCAAACTTTATACCAAAATTCCTCAAGTCGGTAAATTTGACTTGCAACTTGTAAAACAGGTAAAAAGAAATTTCTAAACTAAAATTACAAAATCACCCCCACCCACCTACCCCAGTCCCCACCCTTACCACCTGAACCACCCCCTTCAATCTTTCCTTCCTCACTAGTCACCACCAGTAGTCCAGTACCCCCCCTTGATGTTGCCTCCCACGGATCCTCACCACCAATAATCCCAGACCCATTTCCTCTTTATCTCTCCTTCCCCTTCCCTTTCCCCTTCTCCTTCCCCAACAACCTGCCCCTTCCCCATCCCTCGCCAAACATCACACCCCCTTCCCCACCAGGCCACCACGAAATCACCAAAAAAAGAGCAGCCCTCATCAATGGCGGACAACGAAGCTTCACTCTCGAATAACAATTCCGTCGAGTTAGACCACGATGAGCATCCGTCACTGACGTCGACGAGCTCAATCTGAATATCACTGAGGAGAGAGAAAATCGTCACTGATAAAAAGCGGAGGCGAAAATCATCGACCTCGAGGTGTCACTGGTGACTTTGGGGTGGCTGGGAGGCTGGTCGTTTTAGAGAGTTTGGGGAGGGCAGTTTCGTGGGTTAGGGAGGTGATGGGGACAAGAGGAAGAGATAAACGGTTGAGGGAGGGGCCAGGGGTGGGGGAGGGAGAAGGAGAGTGGAGGGGAAGCAAGAGGGAAGGAAAAAAAGGAAGAATGTTATAGCGACACCTGTCCTAGTCAATGCCATGTCAACTTGTTCACCTCCTACAACAAGTTAACAACCGGTAATAACCTCAATGGGAGAAATTTTTAACAAAGTTTGATGTATTAAATAATTATCAAAAGTTTGTATTATTGATGACGAAGCGGCCAAAGTTTGTATTATTGTAGTTAAATAATCCTTAAATAAATAATTAAATATGAATCCAAGTAAATACCCTCTAGACGGACCATTATCTCCAAATATAAAAAATAGGAATAATTTATTGTATAATGCAACCTTTCACCGATTAATTTTTAATAAACCAACCTTTCAATTATTCCTGAATAATGCAACCTTTATAGCCTATTTACTTTTAGTGAGTCAAAATGACTTAAAATCGTCTAAAACGTTAACTTTTTACTATAGAAATAGGGGCATGCAGGCAAGACAAGGGAAAAATGGACGAGTTAGGAAATGTAGCTTACCAAACCAACTTATTATCAACATGTCAAAACCCATTAAAAGTAAATACCCAAAAAGTTAAATTATTCAAGAATAATTGAAAAATTGACTTATTAAAATTTATTCGGTAAAAAGTTGTATTATTGGAATCAATTATCTATATAAATATCTAAAAGAGAATCCTTGAGGCCACATGGCATGATGTTAGGCGTTTCTTGCCCATGTGGCATGCTCTACTGTTTAGATTGATTAGAAGCTCATTTAGATTGTCCACGTGGCAAGTCAATCAACCCTTAAGCCCAACCGGTCAATTAGACGTACAATGCCTATAATCACGCATAGAATTGATTTGCGAGATTAATATAATTTAGGAAATTTATATAATCCACAATCAATCTAGCGTTTCCTTTTTAAAAATTCGGCCAATTAGTATTATTACTTGCCAACAATCACGCTTTGTAATTGATATGTAATTGGTGTAATTAAGTAAACAAATATATTCCATCCCAATAGTCAGGCTAATGTTAAGGAAATCATTATTATTATTGTGATTAAATAAATTGAAAAAACACCTTAATTATACATGCCCATTATGAGTATAAATACGATAGGTAAATTGCCCCTTGGATGAGGAATTTAGCGTTTTGAGAGTGAAAGAATTTAGAAGAGAGCAAATATGGTAGCTTTGGTAGTCCTTCTCAGATCATAGAATAATTTTTTTCTAGGTTATTCGTGTATATCTTTGAAATTACATTAAAAAAACCAAAAAAGAACACAAAGTAAACAACCACGTATGTGATGCTTCCATACTTGAAGTCTTGAAGATGAAAGTAATCAAGTTGTTTTAGAAGCACAATCGGCCTCAATTGAAGATTCATCTCTCAAATCGGAAGCACAAACGTGTGAAGAAGGGTGGCACCCAAAATTGGAATATTCCAATTTTCTAGATGTGGATGCAATGGTTCTAACCCTGTTTTGTTTGGGTCGTCTCTCATGCCATAATGTATCAAGTGAGTTCACGCAAGACATATGTTTGGATTCGCCTATATGGGATACTGTCGAAGACGTTTGTTCATCAAAAAGTGGCTTCAGGACGTACTTGGATTGTGATAATATGATGTTGTACTACCTACATTGTACTCCTCCAAGGGTTCATAAAGTATGCCACGAGTGTTTTGATGAACTCAACTTGGTCGATGGAAATCTTCTTCATTTTAGAAATAGAGTTTTGTTGGGTTATATGGCAAGAAATGATTAGGAAATTTATGTTATGTTGTCGTTCAATTTGTTTAAAAGCAAGTTATTAATAATGAATATTATATTTTACTTATTTTCAATCCAAAATATATGTCAATGTGTCTTCATTTTTTACGATATTATTATTATTATTATATAGATTATATTTTGTTCTACCTTTTAAAATAAAAATCGTAAAATCATGTCACTAAATAATATTATATAGATGTATGCAATTGGGAAGTAAATGCTATTACATGCATTCTTATAGATATTTTCTTCTATCTTTTTTAATATCTTTTCCATAGTTTCGACATGACAACATTTTCTTCCTTCTTCTACCTTTTTTTTAGACCTGGGTATGGGTCGGGCCGGGCCTGTTCACGGGCTCGGCCCGCGTGCTTGGGGAAATGGCGGGTCGGGCCGGGCCTGTTCACGGGCTCGCCCCGCGTGCTTGGGGAAATGGCGGGTCGGGCCGGGCCCGAGCCCGTGAGTGGCGAGCCGTGCCGTGCCGGGCCTGGAATTTTCAGATTTTGTCCACGGGCCGGCGGGCCGGGCTCGTGCCTCCTGCAAGCCTGGAACGTGTTTTATGTTGTTTTTTTCGATTCTTGGCAGTTTTAGGCTAAAAAACAAAGGAAAGGGGCGTTCGCCCGCGGGCCGGCCCACGGGCCATATAGGCGGGCTCGTGCCGGTGCGGGCCTGAAATAAAATTTCTTGTCCATGACAAGCCCACGGCCCACGCAGCGGACAACGGGCCGGGCCGGGGCTCGAGCGGGCTCATGCCGGGCCGGGCCGGGCGTGCTGGCCCGGCCCATGCCCACCTCTACTTTTTTTATATCTTTTGTAATATATCCGTGCATTATCATCGTATTTATGCCATACCAGTTTCCATCTATTGATTTCACCCTTTTACTTTACTTCACTTGTAAATAAATTGTCATGGCAGTTTCTATTTACGTATTTACCTCTTAGTTCACTCTTTTCAATGAAATTAAATTGTCATCAATTATCTACCTATCATGTTTTATTTCACGTAACAAGGAATGGTTATTTTGATTTCACCCTTTTATTTTACTCTATCACATGTAAATAAATTGTCATGGCAGTTTCTATGTAGGTATTTACCTCTTAGTTCACTCTTTTCAATACTAAATTGCCATCAATTATCTACCAATCATGTTTTACTTCACATATGAAAATATAACCTATCTAATTGGTTACATTTTTTTTCTGTGATTTTAACAGTAATATATCAAAAAAAATTATATTTATTGCCTACACTTAATTTTTTTATTTAAAAAGATTAAGATGTAATGCTTTTTAAATAAATATGGTAATACTTTAAATGAGAAAAATATATGCAACACATATGGTCCCCTCAAAAAGAAAATGCAACACATATTGTAACACTGTATATGGTTAAGCGTTTGTTTTTTTTTTTTTTTAAAAATTTTTTTTTTTTTAAAATTTTTTTTTTTTTATAAATTTTTTTTTTTTTTTTTTTTTATTTTTTTTTTTTTTTACCAAATCCACACTAATTAGGATCTCCTTTAGTTTAAGGAGGTGCTATTAATATGGATCTCCATGACATGAGTCCTTTTTGTATAGATTCTTTTTAGGCATAAAATTTGAACAAAAAGATGTCATTTTTTGAATATAAATTTCGAAAAACTTTAAATCTAATCATATAGACGCTAAATATGGTAACCTAGATATCTATGTAAATGAATCCACAGTAATTACGATTTACTTTAAATTAGGGAGATGCTATTATGGAGGTTCAATCATATTGTTGATTGTGATATTTTTGTAAAGAAGTCTTTTGGCATGAAATAGGTTAATTTGATATGAAGTATCTATACAAATATACGTGAAGCTATGATGGGTTTTTATAATAATGTTGTGGTCATTTACTTAACTGTACAAGATAATGTTTATAAATATAGACCAATACCAAGATGTATCTCACCTCAACTAGAAAACCCTAACTATTCCAAAATCCTAATTTTCTAAAGCCGTTGATCCTGTCAAACGTATCTCATTAAAAATTAATTTCATCTTCTTCTCAAAAGATTACTCCCACATTTGCATTCAAAAAATAACGTGGCCTCCAAAAATTAAACATTTGAACTTTCTTGATGTTGAAGAAATGGTTTTAACCCTATTTTTCTAAGCTTAAACTCCCAAAGTTAAAAAATCCCATCAATTCTCAAAACTAAACAATCCTCTCAATGGATCCTAAAAGTGCTAAACATGTGAAAGATGTTAATGAGGCTATGATGGAATTCTTTGAGGCATGGTCCACAATTGATGAGCAGATTTCAAAACCTCTTAATGCATTAGATAAATTAGAAGAACAAGAAGATAAGGAAACATGAGTTATGTTGGTATGATTATCTCATTCCGTAATTACATTGAACTTGCTACAAAAGAAGCTAAGAGTACAGTTGATTATTTGGATTCTCTAATGAATCAGTGATTTTTGAAGAGTTGTTGGAGAAAATTGCCAATCGAGAAATGTGATACTCTAAATGAAGAAATAGTTACTTTCTTTTTCTTATGTATTGTCTTTAATTTCCAGTTTAATCATGTACTATCTTTCTCTATTAAATTTTTCAGGGCCATGAATTTAGTATTTTATTGTATGATGTAATAGAGATTATGGTTTAGTAATGTAACCTTCTTTCGGATCTATCTAAAAAATCGTGACTTATTTTATATTGTGGTCTTTGGTACGTTATGTGATTCAAATATGAGAATCATTAGTTTGATATTTTTCTTTTTTTAAAGATTTCGAGTTTGTACCTCATTCCACATTGATTCCATTATCAACCACATACATTAATACAAAAATCGAGATGTAGATGAATAGTGAATCACAAACAAAATGGTCCAATGAATATTCATGGATTTATTTCCAAAATAATTTCTTCACAATCATATTGTGATTTGCGTTTTCTTTGGCTTATATATTTCAACATTGGATTAGTTCCTATTATGATGGTTTTTTTGGCTTAAGCTGTCACAAGTTAATTAAAGTTTTTTAGAAATGCATCCTCCTACCAATAAGGTGCGAAAACAGGATTTCACAAGGGGAAACTTGATGTTGATATTATGGAGATAGGTATAAGTATATTGTATTTTTCCCCTTTAATAAGTCTATAACCTTACGTTTTTTTAGTTTCTGTAGATGCATTTTATCATTTTTCACGTTATTGAAGTTTTAATTTTACTATTATAATAACTATAAATTTAGACACATGTTTGACTTTTGAATTTATTAAAATCTAAATATTACCAGTTCTTGGAGTACTCATCTATATGGGACGTGTTGAAGCAAACATAGATCGACAATTCAACAAACAAGATATCATAATAATTAACAAGAGGTAGTTCTACATTGCTGCGATTTATATTTCATTTAATCGTAATTTATTCATAATATTTAAGTTTAATCATATTGATTTGTTTACTCTACGAATATCAGTTACACTGCTATGAAACTATGCCTATTCGACAATTATTTTGACCATGTACAACACTTTAGTTGTGATATTCTACAACAACCGATGGTTGTTTTAGCAAGAGATGTGGTTTAAAAAATGACAATGGTGAGCATATGAATTCATTCATTTATGTAACATAACTTTACAGTTTTTTTCTTTAATGAATATAGATATTGTTTGTTATTGTGTTATTTATAGGGATTTATTTGCAATCACAAAAAAGCACAAAAATCATGACCAATCCTAGGACTAAGCTTGCAAGCAAGCTAGAGCCATGGTTAGCTATTACCTATAGTTATGCGTTTTACACAGTTTCCAATCTTGTGTGTAATTATAATGACTTCAATTAAATACATGTTTTATTGTTTATAAATTAGGTTTCGTACTGATCAATTTGTTCGACACAAGATGATATAGATAAATAGGACTTCTCTTCCACTCAATAGATTACTACGCATCTCAAATTCAATGCGTTTGTCCATTTCTTACTTTTACAACTACAATGGAGTAGGTCCTATCTCATACTTTGTTTACAATTATTAGTCTTCATACCTTCTGATTTATATAACTATATATATGATTCACTATTTCATTGTAGGAATACAATTGTAGTGTTACTGGTAGAATAGAGGAGATTTATGTTAATACTTTGGATTGTCTATTGATACAAATCAAAATTAAGGATATAAGCGGGTCATTATGTGTTGGACTATCTTACAAGCCAATTTGTTTATATTACAAATGTCTA